>JAOXNT010148100.1:0-25377 GCA_028565815.1 Cletocamptus dominicanus | reverse complement strand
GAACCGTCGTGGCAAACTTCTGCTCGAACAACCGTTGTCCGGTCGTGCGTTGGTACTCGACAGTCAATCCTGCGAACAGCTGGTTTCTCGGGCCGGTCGGTAGCGGTGCTCAGGAGAACGACCGGACGATCGATCTCGAAGGCGGCCCTCGTCTGAAGGGTTTGAGGTTCTCGAATATCGACTACGTGGACTCCGCTGCTCGCGCCGCAGGCGGCTACTACACGGTGACCAGCAATGGCAGCGTGCTGGCGCACAACGGAGCCCCGCATCGTGGGGACGTCTCGGGCGTGAATCTGAACGCACCGATCGTTGGCATCGAAACCGACCCGAATGAGGCCGGCGGCGGCACGTGGGTGACCCAGGACGAGGGCCGATCGCTCGAGGCATGGTGCTGGGACGACACGCCACACTCGTCAAGGTCGGTGACAGAGATCGACGTCGTCTCGGGGGTCGTGACCTATGACATCACGATCAACGATGGACCCATCAACATCCTCCACTCGGTCGACCCGTTCCGGGTCACCCTGGAAGACGGCACCATCGTCACCTTCGCCGGTCTCGACGAACCAGTGGAACTGGAGTACCTCGGCCCCTGACCCAACACGCTGGTGTCATCTGGGGCGCAGACCGGCAGCGGCCGGCGTCCCTGAGGGGTTCGTCTGCGTGGACGCCTCATGACAACGGACGGCTGGATATGGCCGCCATCTCCCTGCTTCCTCGATCCAGCGCTCCGGCCACCGGCTCGGTACTGAAGGTGGGGTCTTGGTACCGTGACCGACGACGCAGGGGGAAAGCCATGACCGCCACGCAGGCTGCGCCGACCAGTGACACCGTGCGGGCCGAGGTCTCGGCCTGGCTCGCCGAGCACTGGGATCCCGCTCTCGACAAGACCGCCTGGCTCGAGGCCGTCGTCGACTCGGGCTGGGCCGCCCCCAGCTGGCCGGTCGAGCGCCACGGCCGGGGCCTGGCACCCGAGATGACCAACGTCGTCATCGAGGAGTTCCGACGAGTCGGCGCCCCCGGCACCGCCCAGGACCGCAACAACCTGTGGGCCAACACCCTGCTCGCCTTCGGCACCGAGGAACTGATCGGTGAGATGCTGCGGCCGCTCATGCTCGACCGGGTGAACATGTGCCTGCTCTACAGCGAGCCCGGCGCCGGCTCCGACCTGGCGGGCCTGCAGACCCGGGCCGTACGCGACGGCGACGAGTGGGTGGTCAACGGGCAGAAGGTGTGGACCTCGGGTGCCCGCCACGCCGACCACGCCTTGCTCATCGCCCGCACGAACTGGGACGCCCCCAAGCACCGGGGCATCTCCTTCTTCTGGTTCCCGATGGACCAGCCCGGTGTCGAGGTCCGCCCCCTGCGTCAGGCCACCGGCGACGCCCGCTTCAACGAGGTCTTCCTCACCGATGCTCGGGTGCCCCACTCCCGCATGCTGGGCGCCGAGGGCGAGGGCTGGCGCGTCCTGCAGGTCGCCTTGGCCTACGAGCGGGCGGTGATGGGCGAGGCGTTCTCACGCCGCAAGGACGCGCGGCACGACGAGGCGGTGCGCTCGGCCGACGACGAGCGTTCGGCCCCCCTGCCCGATCTCGACCTGATCGAGCTGGCCCGTTCGGTCGGCAAGCTCGACGATCCCGTGGTCCGCCAGCGCCTCATGCAGCTACGAGCGCTGGTGGCCGTCAACGACTGGAACAACAAGCGGGCCAAGGCCGAGCTGGCCCAGGGCACCTCGTCGTCGGTCGTGTCGCTGGGCAAGCTGGCCATGAGCAGGATCCTGCACACCGCCGGCAGCCTCCAGACCGAGCTGCTCGGAGCCGAAGCCATGATCGGCGGGAGCGACTCGTCTCGCTCTGCGTCGGCCACCTACAGCCTGCTCAACGCCTTCTTCACCTCGATCGGTGGCGGAACCGACCAGATCCAGCGCAACATCATCGGCGAGCGCATCCTGGGCCTGCCCCGCGAGCCCGAGGTCGACCGCGACATGCCCTTCCGCGACGTGCTCAAGGCGTCGAGCTCGCGCTGAGGCGCCCCGACGATCGGGCACGGCCAGCGGCCTTTGCCGAGCAGAGCGCTCTCGGACGGGGTGGGCGCCTGGGGAGCGATGGGGCGGCGAACCTATCGGGGCCAGGCCGTGGGGTGGCGGCCGTTCCAGGCCACGAGCCGGTCGATGGCCGGCGCATCGGCGCCAACGGGGACGGCCTCGGCGAAGGGGATGGCCACCTCGTCGAGTCCCATGGCGGCCGACACCTCTTCGAAGAGAGCCCGGCGGTTCTCAGCCGGCAGGAAGCGGCTGGCGGCCAGGGCGGCGGCGACGAGCTCGTCGTCCCACTCGGGGGCCTGCCCGGTGGCGGTGGCCAGGTCCCAGGTGTGCACGGTCAGCTCCGAGAAGTACGAGGTCAGGACCTGAGCGCCGGTGCCCTGAACCCAGGGCAAGGCCATGGGGCGTTCGAGGACCTCGTCGTCGTGCCAGGCCCGGGTGACGTCGTCGACCGCCGCCGACCAGGCCGTGGTGAGATCCTGACCGGTGAGGTCGGTCTCGACGACGGCGAAAGGATCGTCACCGCGTCCGAGGGCGGTGATGCGGCCGAGCACGCCGATCAGGTGCCCGACCATGGTGCGCACGTCCATCTCGGAGCAGGGGGTGGGGTCGTCGAGCTGGTCGGGTCGGATCTCGGCGATGACCGAGCCGGCGGTGGTGATCGCCCGCCCCAGCAGCAGACGCGGATCGGTGTCGGTCGAGGGGGCGGTGGGGTCGTGATGTGAGGTCATGGGCTCATCCTGACCATCGAAACCGGCCACGGAGTGACCGGTTTTGTGTGGAAAGGTGATCGTTGTGAGAGCCGACCGTCTGCTGGCCACCCTGTTGTTGCTCCAACAGCGCGAGCAGGTGACGGCGGCCGAGGTGGCCCGCGAGCTCGAGGTCTCGGAGCGCACGGCCCGCCGCGATCTCGACGCCCTGGCCCTGGCCGGCGTGCCCGTCTACTCGATGCCGGGTCGTGGGGGTGGGTGGCGTCTGGTGGGTGGCGCCCGCACCGACCTGTCGGGCCTGACCGCAAGCGAGGCTCGGGCCTTGTTCCTGGCCGCCGGACCGGCCTCGGCCACCACGCCGGTGGTCAAGGCGGCTCTGCGCAAGCTGGTGCAGGCCCTGCCCGAACCCTTTCGGGGCGATGCCGACGCAGCCGCCTCGACCCTGGTTGTGGACCCTCGGCGATGGGGGGCAACCCAGCCCGAGACCCCGCCCAGCCTCGAGCCCCTCCAAGAGGCGGTGATCAGCGGGGTGCAGGTGCGCCTGGGCTATGTCGACCGGAGGGGGTCCCCGAGCGAGCGCACCGTGCACCCCCTGGGCATCGTGTCCAAGGGGCCCCGCTGGTATCTCGTTGCCGACACTGTGTCGGGTCGACGGACGTTCCGGCTCGACCGGGTCGGCTCGGTCGAGCTCACCGACGATCCCGTGGATCGTCCCGTTGGCTTCGACCTGGCCGAGACGTGGCGCGAGATCGCCGACGAGGTCGACCGGGTTCGAGCGCCCCTGGAGGTCCGGGCGGTGTGCGCCCCGGAGGGGATCGGCATCGTGACGATGGTGCTCGGTGAGCGTCTCGACATCGGCCCTGCGACCCCCGATGGCCGCGTCGAGGTGATGATCCGAGGCCACGACGAGTTCGCCATGGCCGGCCAGCTGGCCGGCCTGGTCCACTGGCTCGAGGTGATCGACCCGCGCGGAGTGCGCGACCATCTGGCCTCGATCGGCGCCAGCCTCACCGACCGGTACGGCTGACTCCGCGACGAGAGCGACGGGTTCATGTGGGTTCGGGAGCCTGGTTCAAGCAAGGAGTGGCCACCTGCAGAGGGCATCTGGCTGATCGCCAGCGCCCTCGTGGGCCTCGGCACACTTGTGACTCTGGAACTGCTTTTCACCGCAAGTGGCGATATCTGTGACCCTCTCCATGAGTCTCCCAACAATCTGGGGGGCTGGTCGTTGGCGGCGGTGAGCCCGCTGGTCAGCGTGGCGGTCTGGCGGTTGCGCCGGGTGAGCGCTCCGGTGTGGATACTGGTCGCGTCCCTGGCTTTCCAGGCCCTGTTCTGGTGGTTCATCCTGACGCCCCAGGGGCGATGCTGACCTTGATCGACGTGTTGCGCGGACGTCAGTGGTCCGACTGCAGGCGAGCAGCGGGCCGTGCGGGGCTGGTGCTGGTGGGTTTGGTGATGACGGCGTGCGCCGGCGGAGGCGAGACCTCCGCCGGCGACGACGGCGTCGCAGCTCGCGCCGCTGCCATTTATGCACTGACCTTCGGGGATCCGTTTGCCCCACTGGACGATGCCGACCTGGCTCAGCTGGTCGAGCAAGAGGTCGCCAGGGAGCAGGCCATCGAGAGGTGCATGGCCGAGCGGGGCTTCGACTACGCCGTTCCCGATCGAGACGCGATCGCGCCCATGTTCGTTTCGCCCGAGATCTCCGGTGGTGACCCCGTACGTAACGCCCAGCGCAACGGGTTCGGCATCTCGGTCGAGGTCGAAACCCCCGCCGAGAGCGCGATCGCGGCACCGCCGCTGCTCGACGAGGCAGAGCAAGCCGCCTACGACGAAGCCCTGCTCGGTTCCGACGGCTGCTTCGGGTTGGCGCGGGACGATCAGGCGGCGATCGACGCCGTCCTGGAGAGCTTCGATGACGCCGCCCTGCAAACCTTCAGGCGCTACGAGCGCGACCCGCGAGTGGCCAGAGCAGACGCCGACATCGCCGACTGCCTGAGGGCGGCTGGTTTCACCGAGGCGACCAGGGCCGACCTCGAAGCAGCGGTCTACCAGAGACTCGAAGCCGTCGAGACCGATCGCCAGCTGGTCGAAGTCCAGGCGTGGGAGCTCGCTGCTGCGGTGGCTGTCGCCGAGTGCGAGCTGGTGCATGGAGGGATCCGCGACGAGGTCCTCGCCGAGCTGCGAGCCGAGTTCGACGCCGAGCACCGGTCCTCGGTGGTGCGCCGTCTCGAGGAGGCAATGCGGGGCTCGAGCTGAGCGGCGATTCCACCGGGAGTCGGGTGCTGGGTTAGCTCAGATCCCGTGGGCCGAGCGATAGGCGGCCCACACCTCGGGGCGCAGCCGCCCCCGATCCGGGACCTCGTGGCCGTTGGCCCGCGCCCAGCGTCTGACCTCGGCCGTCGTCGGCTCCGGTGCCGGCACCGGTCCGGCCGTCGGCAGCTCGCCGGCGCGGGCCTCGCCGTCGCGTTCGGCGTGGTGGTGGGCCAGGGCGGCGCCCAGGAAGCGGTAGGTCCACTCCTGAGCCAGCTTGCGGGTCTCGCAGAACACGATGGGCACGCTGGGGTAGCGGACCTGGGCCTCGGCCAGTCCGTCGGCCACCACCGCCGGCCTGACCCGCTCGAGCTTGAACACCGATGACCATCGGTCCTCGACCACCAGGGCCGCTCGGGGCACGGTGGCGAGGTCGGCGAGCAGGTAGCGGAGCTTGCCGCTGGTCAGGGTCGAGACCAGGTCGTCGAGGCTCTTGCGTTCGACCGAGGCGATGATCGCGTCGTCGATCGCCACCGCATAGTCGCCGGCGGGCAGGGCCTGGCGGCGGGTGGTGGCCTGCTGCTGGTCGAACTTCCAGGCGTAGCGCTCGTGGGAGTCGACGAGAACCTCCACGACATGGCCCGCCGCCCGTGCGGTGGGCACCGCAACCGCCGGGCGGGCCTGCTTGGCGGTGCGGGCGCTCTGCCAGAAGATCATCTCGCGCCCGCGCCCTCGGGTGAACACGAACTGGGATCGGTTCTCGCGGGAGCGGTCGAGGACGAGGTCGACCGCCGCCCCCCGCCGCACACATGACCGCACCGGGATGCGTTCGATGACCTCGAGATCGTCGGGCCACTCGTCGGCCCGATGGCAGTACACCTTGTTGGTGCGGGGCCAGGTCTCCCGCACCTTGAGGGCCACACCCTCGGGCCCCAGCGGGAGCCGAATCAGGTAGGGCAGAGACGAGGAATCGTCGGGATTGCGGGCGATCACGAACTCCACCGTGCTCATGCTCCTCGGGTCTGGCGTTGACCGGCCACCCAGGTGGCCCTCACCCGGCCCTGATCATCGAGGGCGACCAGGTCGGCCCGGGCGCCGACGGCGATGACACCCCGATCCTCGAGACCCATCAGCCGGGCCGGGTTGGCGGTGGCCGCCGCCAGAGCCGATGCTTCGTCGATTCCGGCCTGGCGAGCCACGGTCAGGGCCCGGTCCATGGTCAGGGCGCTGCCGGCCAGGGTGCCGTCGGCCAGCCGGGGTGCGCCGTTGACCAACGACACGGCGGCCGCGCCGAGCCGTCCGCTGCGCCAGGCGCTGGCGTCGGTGACTGCGATCACCTGGCCCTCGGGTTTGGCTCGCCAGGCCAGGCCGATGACCGCCGGGTGCACATGGATGCCGTCGAGTATCAGGCTGATGGCCACCTCGTCGCTGGTCAGGGCCGCTCCCAGGGCGCCGGGCCGGCGGTGGTGCAGGGGATCACAGGCGTTGAAGGCGTGGGTGAACAGGCGGGCTCCGGCCTCGATCACCTCTCGGGTCCGCTCGTAGTCGGCCGCGGTGTGGCCGAGCGCCACCAGCACCCCGGCCTCGGTCAGGGCCTGGGTGGCCTCGACCGCATTGGGCCGCTCGGGACCCAGGGTCACCAGGGCCACGATGTCGGCCTGATCCAGCAGCCAGTCGATGTCGATGGGGCCGTCGGGCACCCCCCGGTGGGCACCGTGGCGCTCGCCCAGATAGGGCCCCTCGAGATGGGCCCCGATGATCTCTGGACCCGAGCCCCGATCCCGGGAACGGATCACATCCAGCTGCCGTTCGAGTCGATCCCGGGGGGCGGTGATCAGGGTCGGACACCAGCTCGTCACCCCCTGGGCCAGCAGGAGAGCCTCGAGTCGGGGCCAGTCGGCGGCGTCGAGGCTGGCCACGTCGAGATCGTCGTGCCCGTTGACCTGCAGGTCGATGAAGCCGGGCACCAGCAGGTGATGATCGGCCATCCGGCCCGGACCCAGGGGCTCGATGGCGCCGATGCGCCCGCCCTCGAGGCTCAGGGCAACATCGCGCAGCTCGTCATGGGGGGTCAGGACCCGGGTGGCGGTGATGGTGCTGGTCAGAGCCGACCCCTCCCGTGGCAGGCGCTACCGTCGCCCCCGCCCACCCGAGGAGGCAAGCCGATGAGCGAACGACGTGTGGCCCTGGTGGCCAATGCCCGAGATTACGTCGGTCCACCCCTGGCCCGTGAGCTGGCCCGGCGGGGGCACGACCTGGTCATCGGCGATCCGGCCGATGGCCTGGTCGACGAGCTGGCCGAGCTGGGCGCCGCCGTCGAGGTGGTGCCGGGCATCGGTGATCTGACCGACCCGGCCGACTCCCGCCGCCTGGTCGAGGCGGCAACGTCGGCCTTCGGCCGGCTCGATGCGGCCACCGCCTTCTCGGGCAAGATCGTGGTCGGATCCTTCCTCGACGCCCGAGCCGACGACCTCGACACCCTGGTGGCCGGCTGCCTGCGGGCCCCCTTCCACTTCCTCCAGGCCGTGCTGGCGCCCATGATCGAGGCGGGCGGCGGCCAGGTGCTGCTGTTGACCAGCGCGGCCGGCAACCGGGTCACCCCCGGGGCTCCCCTGTACTCGGCGGTGCGGGCCGGCGCCACCCACCTGGTCCGCAACGTGGCCGCCGAGGTGGCCCGCCACCAGGTCCAGGTCAACGTGCTGGGCACCAACTACATGGACTTCCCGGCCTTCATCAAGGCTACGGGAGCCGGCGACCCCCAGCGTCGGGCCCGCATCGAGGCCCAGGTTCCCCTCGGGCGGCTCGGCACCGTCGAGGAGTGCGCGGCCCTGTGCGCCGCCTACCTGGACGGCTCGTGCGGCTTCGTGACCGGCCAGTTCATCGCCCACGACGGCGGTTGGAGCTGACCGCCAGGGTCTCGAGTCGCAGCGCACGGTGTGGGTAGCGCTGGGCCTCGGGGGGTAGGGGCGCCAGGGTCTCGAGTCGCAGCGCACGGTGTGAGTAGCGCTCAGACTCGAGAGCTGGGTGGTCAGAGGGGGGGAAGGATGTCGAGGGCGCGCTGGCGCAGCACGGCGTCGGCGAGGACCAGCAGGGTCATGGCCTCGACCAGGGGCACGGCCCGGGGGAGCACGCAGGGGTCGTGACGGCCCCGGGCGGCCAGCTCGACCGGTTCGTTGCTGCGGGTCACCGTCGACTGGGAGCGCGAGATGGTGGCGGTCGGCTTGAAGGCCACCCGCATCACGACGTCCTCGCCGTTGGAGATGCCCCCCTGCACCCCGCCCGAGCGGTTGGTGGCGGTGCGGGGTCGACCGTCGGGGCCGGGCACGAAGGGGTCGTTGTGCTCCGAGCCGCGCAGGCGGGTGCCAGCGAATCCCGACCCGATCTCGAAGCCCTTGGCCGCCGGCAGGCTGAGCATGCCCTGAGCCAGGCGGGCGTCGAGCTTGTCGAACACCGGATCACCCAGCCCGGCGGGCACCGATCGGGCCACACAGGTCACCACCCCACCCAGGGAGTCGCCGTCGCGGCGGGCGGCGTCGATGGCCGCGGTGATGGCCGCCGCCGTGGTCGGATCGGGGCAGCGGGTCGGGTCGGCCTCGACGGCCTCGAGGGTGACCGAGGCCGGGTCGAGCTCGACCTCGTGCTCGGCCACCTGCGACACCCAGCCCAGCACCTCGATGCCGTGCAGCCGGGCCAGTAGCTGGCGAGCCACCGCGGCGGCCGCCACCCGGCCGATGGTCTCGCGGGCGCTGGCTCGCCCACCCCCGGCCACCGCCCTGATCCCGTACTTGGCCTCATAGGTCCAGTCGGCGTGGCTGGGTCGGTAGAGATCGGCCAGGTGGTCGTAGTGGCCGCTGCGCTGGTCGGTGTTGGTGACCAACAGGGCGATCGGAGTACCCGTGGTGACCCCCTCGACCAGGCCCGAGAGCACCTGGACCCGATCGGCCTCGGAACGCTGGGTGACCAGGCGGCTCTGGCCGGGACGACGCCGGTCGAGATCGGCCTGCACCGCATCGAGGTCGAGACGCAGGCGGGGCGGGCACCCGTCGATGACCACGCCGATACCGGCCCCGTGGGACTCGCCGAAGGTGCTCACCCGGAACAGGGTGCCGAAGCTGCTCGTCATCGCTCCTCGTTCCCAGGGGCCACCCGGACCGGCTCATCCAAACCAGCTCAGGCTAGCCCGGCCCCGAGTCGACTCCCGAGGCTGCTCGGCCCTGGCTCAGGCCGCCGACGGCTGATGCTCGCCGGTCTCATCGTCGGTGAGGGTCAGCAGGGCCGCCCCGATGGCGATCGGGAGGCCACCGATGAAGGCCACCCCGCTGATACCCCCTGCCTCCCACACCCACGGCCCGATGAGGCTGCCGATCGAGCGCCCCACGGTCACCGCCACCACCCCCCAGCCGATCACCGTCGCCCGCCGGCTGGGGTCGATCTCGCTGGTGACCACCATCAAGGCGATGTATCCCACCTCGAAGGAGGCCACCACCAAAGCCAACAGGATCAGCCCGATCAGGGCTGACGAGCCGGCCAACGGCAGGGCCATGAGGAAGGGGATGAGGGCACTGAAACCGGCCACCGCCACCCGCCGCTTGCCGAACCGATCGGCACCGGCGGTCACCAGGGAGGTGCCGACGAGCTCGCCGATGCCGAGCACAACGACAGCGCCGCCGATACCGGTCACCGACAGGCCCAAGTCGTCTTCGAGCCAGGCTCCGTGAACGACGAAGACCAACTGGTGTCCCAGACCGGTGAGGGCGATGCTCGCCATCACTGGGCGAACGGCCGGGGGGAGGGGCCCTCGACCGGGCAACCCCACCGTCGCGGCAACGGCGGCTCGGGGGACGGTCATCGCAACCAGGACGGCGCTGGCCAGGCAGGCCAGGCCGACGACGACGAACGCCGTCTGCCAGGACCACACGTCGATGACCACCCCCAGCACCGGGGTACCGACGAGCAGGGCCAACGCCCAGGCGTACTCGGTCAGCCCCAGCACGCGGCCTCGGCGCTCGTAGGGGACGGCCGCCCCGATCCAGGCGCCCATGGCCGTGTCGAACACCGGTTTGGCGACACCGATGGCCACCAGGCCCACCGCCAACCAGAGCGGCCCACCCAGCGCCGGGATCAGAGCCGCCAGACCCACCGCGCCGGCCCCGGCCACTGCCATGCGTTGGGCGCCGGTGCGGTCGGCCCGGGCCCCCACCCACGCGCCCGGAATGCCGGCCATCTGTTGGGCGGCCATGAAGGCACCGGCGGTGCCGAGCGACACGCCGGCCCCCCGGGCGATGGTGGGCAGGTAGGTCAGCACGAAACGCACGGCGGTGTTGGAGGCCCACCGAGCGACGGCGAGTGCCGCTACCGAGCGGACGACGGAGCGCTCGGTCCGGTCCTGCACGGAAACCACTGTGCCAGTTTCTGACACCACTGTCGGACACCCTTCGGGTCAGCCGTTGATCTCCCCGCTCGGTGAGAGCGGCAGATCAACGGCCACACTGGGGCCATGGATGAGCTCGAGGCCCACATCGCCGCCTGGCCCGCCGAGCACGTGGCGGTCGCCGTGGTCGGACCCGAGGGGGTTCGCCTGACCCTGGGCGACCAGGAGCGACCCTTCGAGCTGGCCTCGGTAACCAAGCTGCTCAGTGCCGTGGCCGTCCTGGTCGCCGTCGAGGAGGGCAGCATTGCTCTCGATGAGGCGGCCGGCCCGCCCGAGGCCACGGTGCGTCACCTGCTGGCTCACGCCGCCGGGGTGGCCCCCGACGGGGCGGTACTGAGCGCCCCGGGCACCCGCCGTATCTACTCCAACGCCGGATACGACCTGCTCGGTCAGCATCTCGAAGCGAGTACCGGTCTCGACGTGGCCACCTATCTGCACGAGGCGGTTGCGGCCCCGGTCGGCATGACCAGTACCCGCCTGGTCGGCTCGCCGGCCTTCGCCGGGGTGGGTACCTGCGCCGATCTGGCCCACCTGGCCGTCGAGCTGCTGAGCCCGGGTCGCATCGTGGCCCCCGAGACCCTGGCCGAGGCCACCCGGGTGCAGTTCCCGGGCCTGAGCGGTGTCCTTCCCGGCTTCGGAGGCCAGGACCCCAACGACTGGGGGCTGGGCTTCGAGCTGAAGGGGACCAAGTCGCCTCACTGGACCAGCCCCACGGGTTCGCCGACCACCTTCGGCCACTTCGGTGCCTCGGGCACCTTCGTGTGGGTCGACCCCGAGGCCGGCCTGGCCTGCGTGTGCCTGACCGATCACGCCTTCGGTCCCTGGGCGGCTCAGGCCTGGCCCCCCTTCTCGGCCGCTGTGCTGGCCGGACGATGACCGGTGACGGCCCGTGCTGAGTCCGGGCGCCGAGGGGCTCGTCACTCGCTGCGGATGCTGACCCCGAAGCCCTCGGCGGCGAGGGCGTCCATCACCTGACGGGAGTGGTCGGCCCCTCGGGTCTCGATGAGCACGTCGATGTCGACTCGTCGGGCCGGCACCTCGATGAGCAGACGCTGGTGCGAGACCTCGACCACGTCCGCCCCCTCGGCCGAGATCACCGCCGCGATGCGAGCCAGGCTGCCGGGCAGGTCGTCGGCCTCGATGCGCAGATGGGTCAGACGGCCCTCGCGGGCCAGTCCCCTGACCAGGACCGAGGCCAGCAGGCGGGTGTCGATGTTGCCTCCGGTCAACACGACCACCACCCGCTTGCCCCTGAAGCGCTCGGGGTCGTCCAGTACAGCGGCCAGACCGGCGGCGCCGGCCCCTTCCGACACGCTCTTTTCGATCTCGGCGAAGAGCACCACGGCTCGCTCGATGGTCGACTCGGCCACGGTGACCATGTCGGTGGCGGTCCGGCGCAGGGCGGCGACGGTCAGCTCGCCCGGGGCCTTGACCGCGATCCCGTCGGCCAGGCTCGGCCCGGTCCAGGTGTCGGTCCCGGCCGGACCGCGACCGGTGACGGCTCGGGTCATGGCGTCATAGCGGTCGACCTGCACACCGATGAGCTCGACGTCGGGGGCCATGGCCTCGCACACGATGCCGATGCCCGAGGCCAGACCGCCTCCCCCCACGGGCACGACGATCTGGTCGGGTGCTTCGACATCGGCGAGGATCTCGAGTCCACAGGTTCCCTGGCCGGCGATCACTGCCGGGTCGTCGTAGGGGTGAACCAGGGTGAGCCCTCCGGCTGCGAGCCTCTCGGTCTCGTCTCGACACGCCGACAGGTCGCGACCGACCTGGACCACCTTGGCGCCCAGGCGCCGAGTCTGGGCCACCTTGACCGCTGGTGTGGTGGTGGGCATCACGATGGTGGCCGGGACGCCCAGCCGTCCGGCGTGGTAGGCGACCCCCTGGGCGTGGTTGCCGGCCGACATGGCCACCACTCCGGCGCGCCGTTGGTCGGCGTCGAACTCGAGCAGTCGGGCCAGCGAGCCGCGGTCCTTGAACGAGGCGGTGAACTGGAGGTTCTCGAACTTCACCCATATCTCGGCCCCGGTGATGTCGGACAGGGTGTGGCTGTGCAGGCAGGGGGTGCGCACGATTCCCGCTTCGATGGCCCGGGCGGTTGCCCGGATCCGGTCCAGGTCGGGCAGGGCAGCGGGGGTGGGCGGCACGGGCCACAAGCTATGCCCATCGGGGTCACAGTTCTCGGCCACGTCTCCCACACCGGAGTGCCAACGGGTGAACTCGGCCCGCACAAGCGGGTCGTGGCCTGCTCTCAAGTGCTCGCTCGGTCGTGCCGAAACCTCGACGAGGCCCACCGAGGAGAGCGAGCGACGTGGATCTGGCCGAGACTCAGCACCTTCTGCGCCGAGCCGGTCACGGCACCCGGCCCCATGAGCTGGCCGAGTACCAGGCGCTGAGCCGGGTCGAGGCTGTCGACCGCCTGTTGGACTGGGGGCTCAACCCTGCGGTCTCGCTGCCGGGCGAGTTGGCCGACGGTCGCAACGTCAAGCCGTGGAAGGCATCCGGGATCATGCAGCGTTGGTGGATGGAGCGCTGGCGCACCGTGCCCCGCCCCCTCGAAGAGAAGCTCTTGCTGGCGATGCACGATCATCTGGTGGTCGACAGCCGCACTGCCGATCACGCTCTGAGCAGCTGGGATCATCTGTTCACCCTGCGCTCCCTGCTCGGAGGCACCTGGCCGGCCATGATCCAGCGCATCGCCCTCGATCCGCTGATGCTCTACTACCTCGACAACCACAAGAACCGATCCGGTCACGCCAACGAGAACTTCGCGCGCGAGCTGCTCGAGCTACACGTGCTCGGCATCGGCCAGTATTCCGAGAACGATGTGCGGGAGCTGGCTCGGGCCTGGACCGGCTACGGGCTCGACCCGGCAGATGATCGGATTCACCGGTTCGACTCCAGCCGTCACGACCACGGAGACAAGACGATTTTCGGCATCACCCGGGCCTGGAAGGGGCCCGAGGTCGTCGATCACATCTTCACCGATTCCCGACTGCGCCAGGTGGCGGCCCGCCACCTGGTCCGACGCCTCTTCGGTTTCTTTGTCCACGAAAAACCGACGGACAGTCAAATAGAGAGACTGGCCAACAGCCTGATCGGTCAGGGCTGGAGCATCAAGGGGCTCGTGCGCTCCCTGCTGCTCGACCCGGCTGCCGACTCGCTCGAGGCCCGAGAGGGCAAGGTCCGCACCCCGGCCGAGATGCTGGCCGACCTCATGCGCTGCTCGGGCCTGACCGCCGATCTGGCTCGACCCGAGTGGTCGCTGGGCCGTATGGGAATGGACCTCTTCCGGCCCCCCAACCCTGCCGGGTACGGGGGCAACGAGGCCTACGTCAACCCGGCCGAGTTCATGGGTCGGGCCGACTGCTTCCGCCGCATGGCCTGGAAGGCCACCAACGCCGGCTTCCTCGGTGGCACCGCCGTCCTCACCCCGGCCCAGGCCGTCACCCACGCCGCACAGCAGCTGGGCGTCGTGCTCGGTTCCACCAGCCACAGCGCCGTCGAGCAGATGGTGATCGAGCTGCGCGAGCGCGAGCCATGGGCTGAGCCGGTCAGCCTGTTCACCGCCGTCAGCCTCACCCCGGAGTTCGCCCTGTGATGCGCCGCCGACTCGATGCCGAAGCTCGAGAGCTCGACGATCTGTACCGGGCCTGCTCGGCTCCCCTTCGCCACGATCCGACCACGGTGTCGCGTCGCCGCTTCCTGCAGGCTGCGGCCCTGGGCACCGGCGTGGTGGCCGCCGCCACTCTGGCGCCCGGATTCCTCGGGGTCGCACCGGCCGGAGCCAACGGAGTCGGAGGCGGTCTCTTGTTGGTCGTCAACCTGCTGGGCGGCAACGACGGCCTCAACACCGTGGCCCCGGTCGACCACGGCCGCTACCACGACCTGCGACGCCACCTGGCCCTCGACCCGGCCGCCGCCCATCGCCTCACCGGCGGCTGGGCCCTGCATCCGGAGCTGAGCTATCTCAAGCAGCGATGGGACGACGGCGACCTCGCCGTCGTCCACGGGGTCGGCGACCCCGACGGCAACCGCAGCCACTTCGACGCCATGCACCGGTGGAGCACCGGCTCGGTGTCACCCAACACCGACACGGGCTGGCTGGGCCGTTGGCTCGACGATCGCGACGGGGCCAGCGACATCACCGCGGTGGCCCTGGGCGAACGGGTGCCCCTGCACCTCGTCGGTCGCCGGAGTCGGGCCATGGGCTTCCCCGATCACAGCCCGGGCTGGATGGCCAGCGACAAGGTCCTCAACCGGTCGGCCGCCCAGACCATCGAGCGGATGGGGGCCGGCCCCACCGGGCTGGGCCCCTGGGGCGATCGCCTGGCGGCGGCCGGGGCCCGGATGGCCGAGCTGGCCGACACCACCGCCCCCATGTACCACGGAGCCCTGCCCGACGAGGGCTTCGCCCGTTCCGCCGCGGTGGCGGCTCGCCTGTTCAACGCCGGGCTGGGTGTCCAGGTCATCCACCTGACCCTGGGCTCCTTCGATCATCACGCCAACCAGGCCTGGTGGCATCAGGATCGCCTGGGGCGCCTCGACGCCGGTCTGCAGACCTTCTTCGCCGAGCTCGACCCCGCCCTCGCCGCTCAGACCGCGGTCATGACCGTCTCGGAGTTCGGGCGCCGGCTCGACGCCAACGGTTCCGGCGGCACCGACCATGGTCGGGGCAGCGTGGCCCTGCTCGTAGGGGCCGGCGTGCGAGGAGGTTTTCACGGCGAGGTCCCCGAACCGGTCCGTTTGGGCGAGGACCTGCCGGTCGGGGTGGACTTTCGCTCGTTGTACGCCGCCGTGGTCGAGTCGTGGCTGGGGGGCGACCCGATCGAGCTGATCGGTGCCGGTCGAGGGGGTCTGGCCCTGTTCGACACCGTCCCCGTTCGCGATAAGCGGGCCGCTCCGGAGCCCCGGGCCCGCCAGGGCTATGTGCTGGCCACCGCGGCCGGGGTGGTGCGCGGCTTCGGCAACCGGGCCTCCTTCGGTGAGGGCAGCGGCATCGAGTTCGTGGGAGCGGCTCCGGCCGGTGACGAGGGCTACTGGCTGGTCGGCTCGCGCGGTGAGGTGCAGGCCTTCGGCACCGCTGCCCGCCTGGACTCGCTGCACGGGGTCGAACTGGCCGCCCCGGTCATCGCCGCCGACTCGACCCCCTCGGGTGCGGGCCTGTGGATGCTGGCCTCGGACGGGGGGATCTTCTCGTTCGGTGATGCCGAGTTCTTCGGGTCGACCGGGGCGATGGTGTTGAACCAGCCGGTGGTGGGGATGGCGGCGACCCCGTCGGGTCGGGGTTATTGGTTGGTGGCTTCCGATGGGGGGATCTTCTCGTTCGGTGATGCCGAGTTCTTCGGGTCGACCGGAGACATCGACCTGGTGGCCCCCATCGTGGGCATGAGGGCCACCAGCTCGGGTGAGGGCTACTGGCTGTTGGCCTCGGACGGGGGCGTGTTCTGCTTCGGTGATGCCGAGTTCCACGGCAGCCTGGGTGGCGGCGCCCATCGGGTGGTGGCCCTGATCTGAACCGGTCCCTGCCCTGGCCCGCCGCCGGAACGAGTGGGCTGGCCGGCCGGCGCTAACGTGGCCCCGCGTGTCGGTCGCCGAGGGCTTGCTGCTGGTGCTCGGCGGTGTCATCGCCGGCACGGTCAACTCCCTGGCCGGCGGGGGAAGCCTGCTGACCGTGCCCCTGCTGGTGCTCGTCGGCCTGCCCGGGGGCGAGGCCAACGGCACCAACCGGATCGGGGTTCTGGTCTCGAACCTGAGCGCCGCCGGGGCCTTCTCCCGGGCCGGGGTGTCGGGACTGCGCCGGGCGGTGCCGGTGCTGGTCCCGGTGGTGGCCGGGTCGGTGCTCGGGTCGGTGCTGGTGTCGCGGCTGGCCGACGAGACCGTGGAGCGGGCCTTCGGTCTGATCATGATCCCCTTGTTGGTGCTGGGTCTGCGCCCTCCCTCACCAGGGGTGGAGCGCGCCCCCTGGTCCCCGTGGCAGTCGGCGCTGGTGTTCGCAGCCATCGGGCTCTACGGCGGTGCCTTCCAGGCCGGGGTGGGCATCGTCTTGCTCATCGCCTTGGCCCGATCCGGCATCGATCTGGTGCTGGCCAACTCGATCAAGGTGGTGGTGGTGCTGGTGTTGACCGTGGCTGCCCTGCCCGCCTTCGTGGCCCAGGACCAGATTCGCTGGTTCCCCGGGCTGGTGCTGGGGGTGGGCTTCGCGGTGGGGGGAGCGCTGGGGGCCCGGCTGGCGGTCAGCGGGGGAGAGCGCCTGATCCGTCCGGTCATGGTGGTGGCCGTCGTCGCCCTGGCCGGCCGCATGCTGGGCCTGTACTGAGCGCTACCTCCTCGGGTGGCAGGTTGAGGTCGACGCGTCACTGCGGGTGGGGGGGTCACCTATCACCGGATGGGGCGAGCTCGTGGTCGGCCCGATCGCCGCTAGCGTTTCGGCCAGTCGAGGGAGGTCTGCTGTGGGACGACGTGGTTGGTATCTGGTGGCAGCCGGGCTGATGATGGTCACCGCCTGTGGCGGAAGCGGTGACGACGAGGGGGCCGACGGGGGGCTGACCGCAGCCGAGGCCATCGAGGCCTCGCCGTTGGCCCAGGCCCTGGGCTTCTCGACGGCCAACGAGGCCGACTTCGAACAGGCATCCATCGAGCGGGAACGCCGCCACCAGGAGCTGGTGGCCGAGTGCATGCGGGCCCAGGGCTTCGAGTACACCCCCGTCGACCCCTCCACCTACCTCGGTTTCGAAGAACCCGGTAATGACTCGGGTCTCGAGGAAGGGTCCCGCCAGTGGGTCGAGCGCTACGGCTTCGGCATGTCGACCACCTTCGACGAGGACCAGGACTTCGTCGCCGAGGAGGCCTTCGAGGACCCCAACCAGGAGTACCTGGACAGCCTGAGCGAGAGCGAGCGAGAGGCCTACTACGCCGCCCTCGTCGGCGAGGCCCCCGAGTTCGATCCCACCCTCGCCGAAGACGAACAGCCCTCCTTCGAGGGACCGGGGGGCTGCGAGGGGCAGGCCTTCGAAGAGGCGGGCGGGTTCGCCTTCGACAGCGAGGAGCTCGTCGAGTTCGACCAGCTCCAGAGGGACCTGTACCAGCGGATCGAGGCCGATCCCCGCATCGTCGAGCTGGACCGGGCCTGGACCGAGTGCATGGCCGACGCCGGCTATCCGTTCTCGGACCAGGAAGAGATGTTCAACACGGTCTCCGAGCGGATGGACGCCGTCTTCGCCACCCAGTCCGACCCCTTCGAGGGCATGACCGAGGACGAGATGGCAGAGATGACTCCCGAGCAGCTCGACGAGCTGTTCGCCAGCCCCCCCGACGTCGACCGGGAGATGCTGGCCGAGATCCAGGAATACGAGCTCGGTGTCGCCCTGGCCGCCTACGACTGCGACCAGGACCAGTTCCAGACCCGGCTCGAGGTCCAGGCCGAGTACGAGACCGCCTTCGTCGAAGAGAACCGGGAGCTGGTCGAGCAGGCCCGCCAGGCCTTCGGCTTCTGAGCAGGCGCGGGCCGGCCCGGCACCCTCGGGCCGCCTCCCTACACTGCCGAGGGTGGCGTTCGACTGGTCAGATCATTCCGCCGTCCTGTTCGACCTCGATGGGGTGATCACCCCCACCGCCGAGGTCCACGAGCGGGCCTGGGGTTCCCTCTTCGCCGACTACGACTACCGGCCGGCCGACTACCTGGCCCACATCGACGGCAAGCCCCGCTATGACGGAGTCCGGTCCTTCCTGGCCTCGCGAGGGGTGACACTGCCCGAGGGCACTCCCGACGACCCGCCCGGTGAGGGGACCGTGTGCGCGATGGGCAACCGCAAGAATGTGTTGTTCAACGAGTTGTTGGCCGAGGGCATCGCCCCCTACCCGGGGTCGCTACGGGTGCTCGATCACCTCGACCGGTTGGGACTGGCCCAGGCCATCGTCTCGTCGTCTCGCAATGCCGCCAACGTTCTCGACGCGGCCGGTCTCGGCGACCGGTTCGAGCACCTGGTCGACGGGGTGAGGGCGGCAGCCGAGGGGCTGGCCGGCAAGCCCGCTCCCGACATGTTCGTGCGTGGAGCCGAGCTGGTCGGTGTCGATCCCGAGCGCTGCGTGGTGGTCGAGGACGCGGTGGCCGGGGTGGAGGCCGGCGCCGCCGGACCCTTCGCCTTCGTGTTGGGAGTCGACCGCGGCGACAACCGGGCTGCCCTCAGCGCAGCCGGCGCCGACCTGATCGTGTCGGATCTCTCCGAGACCCTCGAGGAGGACCAGTGAAGTCCAACCGGGTCCCCACCGGCCTGCCCGCCCACCGCTTCGAGCCCGACCCCTGGCGTCTGGTCGAGAGCGAGTACGACGGCTCGTCGTTGGGGGCCACCGAGACCCTGTTCGCGGTGGGCAACGGCTACCTGGGGCTGCGAGCCAACCAGCCCGAGGGGCGCGAGGCACACACCCACGGAACCTTCCTCAACGGCTTCCACGAGACCTGGCGCATCCACCACGCCGAGGATGCCTTCGCCTTCGCCAAGACCGGTCAGACCATCGTCAACGCCCCCGACGCCAAACTGATGAAGCTCTACGTCGACGACGAGCCCCTGCTGATCCCGGTGGCCGACCTGATCGACTACGAGCAGGCTCTCGACTTCCGCGCCGGTACCTGGCACCGCGAGGTCGAGTGGCGAACCCCGTCGGGGTGTCGGGTTCGGATCCGGGCCGAGCGTCTGGTCAGCTTCGAGCACCGCCACCTGGCGGTCATGAGCCTCGAGGTCACCCTGATCGACCAGGCAGCTCCGGTCGTGGTCTCGTCCCAGCTCCTCAACCGCCAAGACGGCGAGGACGAGTACCACGTGCCCGACGCCGCCCTGGGCGAGGGGCGCGACCCCCGCCAGGCCCGGGGCTTCACCCATCGGGTGCTCCTTCCCCAGCTGGCGCGACACGATCCCGACAGCGGCGACGGGGGTCAGGTCATCTTGGGGTACCGCTGTGCCAACAGCGGGATGACCGTTGCCGCCGGCTACCAGCACGTGATCCAGACCGGGTGCACCTATCGGGCCGAGACCAGCGTCAGCGAGGATCTGGCCAAGACGGTGCTGACTTTCGACGGCCGGCCCGGCGAGACGATCCGCATCACCAAGTTCGCCTCGTACCACTCCTCGCGCGGGGTGCCGGCCCAAGAGCTCGGCGACCGGTGCGGTCGCACCCTCGAGCGGGCGGTGGAGCTGGGAGCCGATGCGGTGCGCCAGGGGCAGCGGGCCTGGCTCGACGACTACTGGGAGCGTTCCGACATCGAGATCGAGGGCGACCCCGACGCCCAGACCGCCATCCGCTGGAACCTCTTCCAGCTGGCCCAGGCCTCGGCCCGGGCCCAGGAACAGGGCATCGCAGCCAAGGCGGTGACCGGCAACGGCTACGAGGGACACTACTTCTGGGACACCGAGGTCTATGTGGTCCCGGCGCTTGCCTACACCAGCCCCGATGTGGCTCGCCGGCTCATCCGCTTCCGCTGGTCGATGCTGCCGGCCGCTCGGCGCCGAGCCACCGAGATGAGCCAGCGGGGAGCTCTCTACCCGTGGCGCACGATCAACGGCGAGGAAGCATCGGCCTACTACGCAGCCGGCACGGCGCAGTACCACATCAACGCGGCGGTGGTCTATGCCCTGGAGCGCTACCTGTTCGCCACCGGCGACGTCGAGCTGTTGGCCGGCGAGGGGGCCGAGATCCTGGTCGAGACGGCTCGACTGTGGGAAGACCTCGGCTTCTTCGACCATGCCGGTGACTTCCACATCCACGGCGTGACGGGGCCCGACGAGTACACCACCGTCGTCAACGACAACCTCTACACCAACGCCATGGCCCGCTTCAGTCTGCGCTACGCAGCCGAGACCGTGCGCTTCCTGGCCGGATGGGACGCCGAGGCCTACCAGCGCCTGTGCCGTCGCACCGGGCTCGTCGACAGCGAGATCGAGGCGTGGAAGGCCGCCGCCGACGCCATGTTCCTGCCCTATGACGACAAGCTCGGTATCCACCCCCAGGACGCCGGCTTCCTGGCCCGCGAGCGCTGGCCCTTCGAGGACACCCCGGCTGAGAAGTACCCCCTGCTGTTGAACTTCCATCCCCTGGTGATCTACCGGCACCAGGTCCTCAAGCAGGCCGACGTGGTGCTGGCCATGTACCTCGAGGGCGAGCATTTCACCGAGGAAGAGAAGCGACGCAACTTCGACTACTACGACCCCATCACCACCGGCGACTCGTCACTGTCGGCTTGCGTCCAGGCCATCGTGGCCGCCGAGGTCGGACATCCCGAGCTCTCCTTCGACTACTTCCGCCACGCCCTCTACCTCGATCTGTGCGACACCCACGGCAACACCGCCGACGGGGTCCACGTGGCATCGGTGGGTGGGGTGTGGGCCGGCATCGTCCACGGCTTCGCCGGCCTGTCGGATGACGGGGAGCGCCTGGCCTTCCGGCCCCGTCTACCGGCGGACTGGTCGGCGGTCAGCTTTCGTCTGCATCGCCACGGCAGCCGGCTCGAGGTGCGAGTCGCGGCCGACGCGGTGCGGGTCCGGGTGCTCGACGGCCCCGCCTGCCCGATCCTGATCGGCGACACCGTGCACGCGGTCGAGGCCGGTCACGAGGTCACCTGCTGATCGGCGCCCCGGTCACCAGAGAGGATCGGGGGGCTCACTGTCGACGACGGTGACCGCCCGATCCCCGGCCGGGCGGGGCTCCCAGGTGCGGGCGGCGTCGGCCAGCGCCGCGATCAAGTGGTCGCGGTGGGGCCAGGGATGGATCCGTCCCGGCGGCACCAGACCCCGCAGCCGGGGCGGCAGCTCGAGCTGGACGCCGCCCCCGGTGACCACGTTCACCGGGTTGGAGGGGTGCAGACCTCGCAGGCGGGCCGGTACCTCGTCGATGCGGTGCACCACCTCGTAGTGGCGCAGGTGCCGGTAGAGGTGGACGGCGACGTGCTCGGCCATGGGCCGGTGCCGGCCCCCCAACACCACCGAGCGGAACAGGTGAGGCCGGCCGAAGCCGTGGACGGCGATGACGGCATCGACATGGTCGAGGAAGCAGGCCAGCGCCGGTGATTGGTCGGCGGTCACCTTCTGGGACGAGATGTGCCAGCGCAGGTCCTCGGGCTGGTGGGCCACGTACAGCGAGGCGCCGGCCGCCTCGGCCGCCTCACGTGCGATCAGGTCGGTGGCCAGTTCCAGGCCGGCGTGGAAGGCCATGAAGCCGAAGCGGCCCCGCAGCACCACCTGCTCGCGGACCCCGGGATGAGCCAGGAACTCGGCGAAGGTTCCCCCCTTGCGCACCGATCTAGCGGGCGGCCCGGTCGCCGTCGGACGCCGAGCGGGTCGGGGCGGGGCGCATCAGGGCCACCAGCACCACGGCGGCGATGACCATGGTCAGCAGCAGGCCGATGCGCAGGCCCCCGGTGTCCTGCACCCACTGGTTGAGCTCGGCCGAGCGACGCTCGACCCAGCGGATGGGTCCGGGCTGGGATCCCACCTCGGCGGTCAGGTCGTTGATCCAGTAGGCCACCGTGTAGACGCCGGTCGCGACGAGCAGCGCCCCGGCGACCCGGTCCACGTACTTGAGGCTGCGGCGGATCAGGCCGAGCAGGCTCGAGCGGGCCAGGGCCAGCGACATGGTGAGGGCGGTCACCGTGATGGCCATGCCCATCCCGTAGGCCAGAACCGCGGCCATGCCCGAGGCGAAACCCCGAGGCTGGTTGACCACCACCGAGAGGAACAGCACCAGGGTGCACGACAGCGAGACCGTGGCGTACGAGGCACCGAAGAGCACCATGGAGCCGATCGAGCGATCGCCGCCGCCTCGTTGGAGTCGAGGCAGGGCGACGGTGGGCTTGAAGCCGCCCAGCATGGCCCCGCCCAGGATGATGAGGCCCACCCCGATGACGATGTTGACCCAGGGCAGCACGTCGCGGATGCCCTCGACCCCGGCATTGAGCAGCCCTCCGATGGCGCCGAGCACGAGCAGGAAGCCGACCGAGAGGCTGGCCGAGGTGATCACGGCCCGCCCCAACGAGGAAGCCACCTCGTCGTTGCGTTCGCCTTCGAGGCCCAGGAAGTAGGCCAGGTAGGCGGGCAGCATGGCGAAGCCGCACGGGTTGATGGCGGCGACCAGGCCAGCGGTGAAGGCCAGGGCCAGGGGGGCGTCGATCATCACACCGACAGCAGCTCGTCGATCATGGCCTGCAGGGTCTCGGCGTCGAGGATGCCCAGGTGGACATCGACGATCTCGCCGTTGGCCCGCACGAAGACCGTGGCCGGCAGGGCCCCGGTGGCCTCGACGTGCTCGTAGACATCGCCCGAGTCGATGCCCCAGGGGTAGGTGATCCCGGTCCGGTCCACCATCTCGGCGGCGTCGGCCGGCCGGTCGTTGATGGCCAAACCGAGGAAGGCGACCCGCTCGCCCACGGCCTGGTGGACCTGCTCGAAGTCGGGCATCTCGGCCTCGCACGGTCCACACCACGAGGCGAAGAAGTTGAGGACCAAGGGCTCGCCGGCGTAGTCGGCCAGCGAGGCGCTGGTGCCGTCGGGTAGCTCGAAGCCGATGTCGGCGTGGCCGGTGAACTCGGACTCGTCGCTGGAGCCCAACAGAACGAAGGCGGCCCCGGCCACCACCAGCACCAGGGCAGCCGCGACAATGGCCAGCCGACGCCGGCCGGGGGCCACCTCGGGCTCGATCTCGCTGGCCGTGTCCTGTGGTGCAGCGCTCGCCGCATCGGTGGCCCGGTGCTCGCCGGACGGGGCGGAATCCTCGTGGCTCATGTCGGTTGCGACCTCATGTCGACAAGAACCCCATCGGCACCCTCCGGTGTTCCCTGCGGCGTCACCACATGCTGGCTCAGGGGCACCGGTCCATCATGTCGCGTCCCGGGTGAGAGCCCCGAACCGGCCGGTTCGGACCGATCCCGGGTGATCCCCTGGCCGCCGGGACCCGCTACGTCACCCCCGACCGTTGGTCGTCAGTCGGGGGCTCGCCATGGGGTCCCGGCGGCCGGTCAACCGGCGGCGGCGAGACGGATGCCGGCCAGCTCGGGCGGCACGGGCACCTCGTCGACCACCAGCTCGGGTCGGGGGTTCTTGGGGGGGCGCCCCCGGGGTCGCTTGACCGCCACGATGCGCCCGTTGGCCAGCAGCTCACCACCCCACACGCCCCAGGGCTCGCCCCGCTCGAGGGCGGTGGCCAGGCAGGCATCGGCCACCGGGCAGCGAGAGCAGATGGCCTTGGCTCGGGCGATGTCGTGGACCTCGTCCGAGAAGAACACCCGGGCCAGGGTGCCGGTCAGGTCACGGCAGCGGGCGAGGCGGCCGATGTCGGCCTCGCTGGTCGGCCGGTGGGCAGGCTCGGACGAGACGGGCGGTGCCGGGGGAGTGTCCAGGGTGACGGGAGCGGAGCGGGGTGGCATGGGAGTCCTCTCGGTGGGCCGGCGGGGCCGGCCGGGGGTCAGGGTCGTCTGCAGCGGTGGCGGTGGAAGCGGGTCGGGGTGGGCGTGGTGTTCATGGCGGGTCCTTTCGGGTGGTGGGACAAAAGCGAGGAGGCCGCCGGGATGTCTCCCGGCGGCCTCCGCAGATCTTCTCCTTCTGAAATCCCTGTCAGGGACTCAGTGGAGCTCCGGGAGGCCGCCGGTGGTAGTTCGGGGTGAAGAACCAGAGGGCACCGGTGATGCCCGCGGTCTTCGGCGTGGCGGCAGCGCGGATCCGCTCGGCCTCTACCTGGGCGCGACCGATCGCATGGCTGCCGGCGTGGTTGCCGTTGCGGCGCAGCATGTCGACCATGGCCGTGCTCCGGAGATCGGTGGGCGGGTAGCGGACCCCGAGGTGTCCCGGGGGATGTCGCACCAGGAGACACCGTCGGCGTCGAGCCGTCAAGGCATTATTCGTCGAGGGGCTAGCTTGGCCGGTCGTGCCTGCCCCTGATGGTGCCGTCGAGCTGGTGCCCGAGCCCGACTCGGGCCGGGTGGTGAGCCGCTCCCGGCTGGTGCGCCTGGGTGACATCACCCCCTCGGGGCGACTGCGTCTCGATGCCCTGGCCCGCTACCTGCACGACATCGGCAGCGACGATGCCGACCATGTGGGGCTGCCCGAGGGCTACGTGTGGATCGTGCGCCGCACCCTGATCGAGATGCGGGTGCCGCCGGTGATGCACGAGCAGGTCGAGTTGCGCACCTTCTGCGGGGGGATCGGCCAGCGCTGGGCCGAGCGCCGCACCAGCATCCGGGGCGACCGGGGGGCCGAGATCGAGACCTGCACCCTGTGGGTGTGCGCCGATGTGGCCACACGGCGCCCGGCCCGGGTGCCCGAGCGCTTCCACGAGGTCTACGGCGAGGCGTCGCGCGGGCGGCGGGTGCGGGCCCGGCTCCAGCTCGACGATCCCCCCGATGATCTGGTCGGTGAGCCCTGGCCCCTACGGGTCACCGATCTCGACATCCTCGACCATGTCAACAATGCCGTCTACTGGTCTCCGGTCGAGGAGCTGCTGGCCGGTCGGGGGTGGCGGGGCCGGGTCAGGGCCGAGATGGAGTACCGCACCGGCATCGAGCGGGGGGCCCAGGTCGAGCTGTTGCACCGGGCCGACCACGACGAGCTGTTGGCCGTCGACCGACGCACCGGCGCGCGGACCGACCTCGACTTCGAAGCTCTTGCCCTCAATCGTGAAGCGATGTGTTCCCATAGGTCGTAGGTTTCTCGTTCCGTTCACAGGGCAATGTTGCCGAGCTTCTTGGGTGGATTGGTGTCGCGCTTGTTCTTCAGCATGTCGAGCGCGTTGATGATTAGCGGCGTCTTTACTTCTCCCTTTTCGCCCCAGTTCTCCGTGAGGATACTGGTCCCCATGGCTCGGGGATCGAAAGGAAAGAGCAGATCCGCGGCGACAAGTTCCGCGGAGGCGTCACCATCGGCGGCGAAATCCATTTTGAGTTTCTGGCCCTCGAT
>JAOXNT010147878.1:0-10034 GCA_028565815.1 Cletocamptus dominicanus | reverse complement strand
ATAAAGGAGGTTGTGGGGAAGGTGGGGGCATAAGCCAGGGTGGTTTTCCGCGAAAGCGGCATGGCATGCCTCGAAAAACAAAAGGATTCTTCGGATAGGAAGTACAATACTTCCAGTTTTTCTTTTTTAGGATTGGGGGACTGCTGTTCTTCCTGCTCCTCTACTTTTTTGATTTTTTTGGATAGGTAGCACTTACCATTACAACTGGATTCCGGTTTGTCCCTATTGATACATAAAAATTCGGCGATAAAATCCTGGCGGATTTTAAAATCAATCATAATGCCCAAGCGGATGCAATTGGGGAGCATGATCGCCACAATCATCAATATGGAAAAACCTCTCTTCATCTAATGGTTCGCAAGGCTATGGGCAATCAGATTTGAAATCTATGATTTAATAGATAATCAGCTTAAAAACTAATAAAAAGTAGAGGCCTGACACCTGTTAGGTCTCAAAGACCTAACAGGTGTTTATCACTTTTTCAGCTGACGGTCCATATAGGTATGTGCTTCTTAGGAAGCGGGAGCAAATCTACTACATTATAGTGAGGAATTCAAACTCGTGGTTCAACGCAGAAGTAAATGCTAAAAACTTTTGAGGCGAACCACTAGTGGGAAAATTGACCGTCCCTCCGGGATTCGCCCCGGCGCCAGTCCCGAAGGGATGGCATTAGCTGCGGGTGGGATGGAATCCCGCCTGGCCGTTCACCAAGAATTGCAGGATGGAAGCCTCCATCCCGGGCTGCACAGGCACCTGCACCCGGGCATATCCCGCCTGGAGGAAGGCCTCAAAAATGGGGTCGCTGTCCTCCAGCACACTCATCCAAGCCCTATTTTTTTCAACGGCATCCCAGAAATAAGGCAGGAACTCATAGGTCATGTGTTTCCACTCGAAAGCATTCTCTATGAATTTGGCTTGCCTGCCCCTCTCAGATATGTGGCCATAGTAGCCATCCGGCCAATCTTCCCAATAGGGGAGCAAAGCACTATGAATCTTTTGCCTGTCCCGCCTTTATGGTTGATGCTGGCTAATGTCATGCAAGGCTTTTCTAGAAAGATGAGACTACAGGCGTAATAACGCAAAAGCGTTTGAGCGTCTTTGCGTTCAGCCTGAATAAGTTGCTTGCATTACTTTTGTTATGTGTATGACTTATTGTTCGTAATTTTAATGTATGTGAAGGGGTGGGTGGTGTTTTATTACTTAATCCTAAAACACTACATTTCTTGGTAATTCGCCTGACTTCCTCATTTGTTCTAGTGTTTTCAGGTCTTTCTTGTTAACTAGAAGGATAGAAACTTCTTTCAAATGCCCCAATTGCTTGAGCAACTTAAAATCGTGGGATTCACTACCACCAAGTGACAGGCATTCTAATGATTTTAACCTACTGATATAATCTAATAAAGACTGGTCTAGTTTATATTCAATGGACAAGTGTTTAATGGAATGGTTTGTGATGTCTTTATTTGTCTTATTTGGATGCCATCCTTCATTGATTTTATTATCATATTTAAATCCTAGTTTAGCAATCACAATCCTTTCAGTATGTAACAGCCACTCCATACTGGTGTGTTTCATTTTTGGGTGAATTGAATACAGTTGGAGTATTTCCAACCTTTTAGGTAGGGCTTCCAGGAAATGGGGTAAAAAAGATTTGTTTTCAATGACTGTTGAATAGCGTACTACTCCTTTCAGGTAATGGAGTAGGCATAAGTGCTTTTTGGCCTGTTTTTTTGTTTTTGCTGGAGACATGTCATTCAACCAGCGAACCTGAGATAGGTCTAAACTATCTTCCTCATTAGGCCAAACTACCTTTTTTATTCTCCAAACATCTATATGTATTTGGCGGATGGTGTCTGGATAAGGTATTGAAATGCCTCTGAAATCTAAATATGGTGTTGTAACATAGAGGTTGGACCAATTATTCAATTGCTGAAATTCATATGGTTCACCCAATATGGTTTTATTTTTCGATGTGCTAGATAGTGTGTGGAATGTGGAAGAACATTCCTCACCAGAGATAATGGGATACTGACTCATTGTTAAATGGGCAAAACAATTCTTGGGTATCGTATCTGTAATAGATTGGGACGTAGCTTTTCCATAAAAAATACGAGGCATAAAACTGACACAATAATATATGTTACATCTTTCATGTGTAATGAGTTTTTGACAATTAGTGGTCGTTTTCTAGCACTGCAAGGCAACCAAGGAAGAGGGTACTCGCGTCTTTCGGGTGTGGGAATGGGTCACCAATCAAACACGACATTATTAGGCAAAGTACCTTCATTCCTCATGTCTTCCAGTTTTTCCCTGTCTGCAACACTTATATTGTAGAATCTGAGCTGCCCCAAATGCCCCAACTGGTCGAGAAGGCTTAAATCGTGACGCCCGCTGATGCAATTGAGGGTAAGGCATTGCAAGGATTTGAACCGACGGAGATAGTCCAACAGTTCATCGTCTAGGCAACAGCCAATTTCCAACTCAAGGAGGGAATGGTTCGTTTGGCTGGTGTCCACCTCCCATTTCCCTTTGTCTTTCTTCTTGCTATGGAAGTTAAACCAAGCCATTTTGAGTTCATCGTTCCGCAACAACCAATCCATACAGGCAGACCTGTTCTTGGGATGGATGCTGTGGATATGCAGTATCTCCAATTGCTTGGGTAATGATTCTAGGAAATACGGAAACATGCGTTTGTTCTCGAAACCGACATCGTAACGCACGATACTTTCCAAGCCATTTAATAGTTCGAGATGGCGTTTAACCTGTTTTCGGGATTCGACGTATTCGCTGCTTGCGTCCAACCACTCAACTCTGGATAAGTTTAGGCAGTTTTTATTTTGCTCGCACCATTGAATATTTTTTATGTTTGATTGCAGTTCAATATGTTTAATCGTGTCTGATTGCAACATACTATCTTGGCAAAAATCCAGACACCCCGTTTGAAGGTAAAGTGAGGCCCAGTTGTCATACTGACTAGCTAATTGTCCATTGTTCTCGCTCCTTGCCAATATTATTTCAGGTGTTCCATATTGATACATGGAGTAATCCACAGGGTACAAAAAAAGTCCAGTAATGTGGGGGAAACTGTCAAAAAGCAGTTTCCACTTGCAATCAGTTTGTCTGTTTGGTGACAAGGATTGCCCAAAACTTAAACACATTGAGGCAACCATGATTACAATAATGTTCACACATATTTTCCCAAATGACTCCATAAGTAATATTTAATGATTATTGTCTAGCACCTCATTCATTTTTCTATACTTTTTCTTTAATTGTTTATCTAATTTGACTTTCTTATCAAAGGCCAAATGTTTAATTCCATGCTCGGAAAAAATATTACAATTTTCTGAAACAAGGTCTAATGTTGTATTCAGTGGAAGCGTTCGTGGATTCCCCATTGCATCCTGAAGCACAAACTGTACAGTATCGCCGCACTGCTCGGTGTTATTCCTAATCAGGTTATTGTTGACGATATTGCCATTCCGAAACAGTATGGTGTTATCAGGGGCTGAGAAAGGATAACTCCCATTCAACAGAAAAGGGCAGCCGAAAATAGGGGCTTGGGTTTGCATTGATGGTGGACTCAAGGAAGCTGGAGGCACTAGGAATGGAGTATCCATGAGGATGTTGAAGGCATCGAACTTAGGCGTGTAATTCCTATATTGATAAGTTCCTGCGAAAACGGGATTGTTGGAGAAAGGAGTACTGGATATGGCTTTCAGTCCCCTGGCAAACCACCGATACCCCCTGTTCCAAACGGGTTCGTTCCTATAAACACTAAATGCCACACAAAGTTGGTAAGGGGTTAATAGCGGCCTGCCAGTTGAATATAGGTTATTGTAGGGGTCATAGTTCGGGTCAGCCACATCTACGGGATGCCAAATAGGGATGGTTTCCCTGAAATACAAGGTTTCATTGAAGGTGTCCCTTTGGGTATTAGGTGTGTCATCATCATTTTCATCCACTATTTGTCCTCCCATTTGAATTGCGCGCGCCAGGCCAATGCCCCAAGTTGGCTTGATCTGCGATACCGGGATGAAAATCCCCCCGTCCACATATCGGTCTGACAAGCCTAAAACATGGCCGAACTCATGAGAGGGTGAGTTGCTTTGGAATAAGCCAGATTGGATATTGTAGTCATTTTCATTCATGGTTATTTGTCCATTCTGGGCGAAAGAGACATTTGTTGTATTTCCTACGCGTACGGGGACATTGGTGAATCCTGGAGGAGGTGGTGGTAAAGCATTGAAATTGAATATGGGGGCAAATTGCCCCGTAATTTGGACTCTGGCACCATTGAATGTTTGAGTCCCCCATATATTTAGAATATTTTGCTGGAATCCGACAATAAAGGCATTGAATTGTTGTGCGGTGAGGTTGGACGAGGGGTCTTGGAAAAATAAGAAGTTATAGTTAAGTGAGGATGTTTGTGGATTTGGCCTCTCTGACATTCTGGCAATATTAACTTGCGTGTTTTTTGGGTGGGAGTCCTGATATTCATTATCTTCCCTCCGCTCCAACGGCTTCCTCAACGGACTCTCAAACCCAAACTTATCCCCAAACTTGAATATGGACTTCTTATCAGACATGGCTATTGTTTTAAAAGAATAACAGAAAAACTCCCCCAGCCCGCCTGGGCCGGGGGAGCAAGGTGATAAGGCTGGGGCATCATCCGCCCTGGCCGTCTTCTTCGCTGCTGGGCTTGTTGTCGCCACCCACCATATTGAAGGGCGTGCCGATGCCCCATTTGTCCTTGCCTTGTTTTCAGCCGATCAGTAATTGCTCCACCAATGACGTATAGGGGAAGGCACACAAGGCTCGTGCTGACTCTGGTCTAGGTTGATATCCATCATCTCTTGGAATAGTAATAGTTTTGAGGAAACATCGCCAACTGAACTTCCCGTAAATGAAAGGCTGCGTGGAAAACCCCGCATCATAAACTGTTCGTCCCGCATGTATTCTTTCTTGAATTTCCTAGAGCGCTCAGACACGCAATGCTCCATGTAGTAGTCCCAGGTCATGGGATAGGCGTGGTAGAGGTCGGCGGGTTTTCCCGGCGGGGCAACGATAAGGGCATAGCGGTGCCAATATTCCAAACGGAAATCCTCTGATGCTCCCACGGGAGTAAGAGAACCTTCGCAGACTTCCGGCGCGGCGTGCCAACTGGCGCTTGGCGGTGTAGTTTGGGCGTTGAAATAAAAACAATATAGCAGGTCTTCCAGACGTATTTGGCTGCCAATGGGTTTGTCTCTGTGGTGGCGGATGAATCTCCACTTCCCATAGGGGATACGGTGTACCATGCAGAAGTTGTCAAAGTCATGTTCTAGACGAAATCCAAGTTTTTTCCAATTGCGGTAATAATCGTCGTCATCGTACTCGTTCCTGAACCGGAATGTCCATTCCCAATAGTCCTTATCCGCCTCCCCCGCTTGGCGAAGCAGCCCGAAACGTTCGTTCGGGTATTCGTCCACGCCCAGGGACTGGTAGCAGGTCATGGAAAAAGTGCTGTCGGTTTCCTTGCGATATACATATCTCATCACCCGGGTCACCAGGTATTTCTCCTTTTCCTTTATTTGGAATCCAGCTATCATAAGTGGATGGGAGTCCGAGTGCCTCATATGACCGCTCTCTATCTTTATTTGTTCCATCGCATGTTTGCATCTGGGCCAAATCACACATTCATACACCACAAAGGAATCCCGGAGGGTGTCTGGCATATACCGGGCGTAAAATTCGCCCTCGCCAATGGGGGCGTTCCGGCGTGGGGGGATGGTGTCCTCCCTTGTGGAGGCACAAGCCAAAACGAACCATGAAATAAGGAGAAACCAGGAAAGGTGTTTCATCTGCGATTATTTTTAGGGGAGGTATCCCCCTGGGTTATTTGTTGTATGGGTGCTTGAAAGGACCGGGATACTCCTTTGATCCAACGAAATTATCCTTCATCATACTATTATATGTGAGTTCTTCAGCCGTAAATTTCTCCTTAAGCACCGAGGATTTTTTGAGGTATCTATCAAACTCCATCTTGTGCATCATTTTTTGGAAGGCCCGCTTCTGGACAAACTGCGTGTGATATTTTTCAGGATTAAAGTCCAGTGTTTCTATAGCATACGCAAATAATTCTATATAGTGGCTTTCCCGCTCTTCTTTGCTGCGGAACTGCCCATGTTCCATAGGATACATAAAAGACCCCAGCAAACTCCCCAAATAATCAATTAATACATCCATTTCAGTGATTCTGCCATCCTCGATAATATATCTCGTCCCGAATGCACCATTTCCATAATTGTAAAACTGATATTTTGAGTGTTTTGCTTCATATATGTTTTTTAGCAAACGTGACCCCGATACCTCTTTTTTGGCTTGTTTAAGCTTTTTGAGTTCTTCTTCTAAAGCCTTTTTCAAATCCGCATCCATCGCATTACTATTAAGGATCTTCTCCGGAAAATCAGGGGCTGATATTTCCCTGGGGACATCCTTGCCTAGGTATAGGTCTTCTCCATCAATCCTGCCATTCAACCCAATGCCCAAAACGCCCTTGGGGCCATGATATCTAACACCCTGCTCATCTACTGTTATTTTATCAAAAAAGTGGATGGGGATGTTGTTGAGCATGCCTCCATCCACATAAAAACCATGATATTTTAGATTGTCATGATGGTGGGCTGGTTTGCTCATATCCACCCAAGCATTCACAAACGTTGGCTTGAAAGCCATGGGGAAAGAACTGGATATGCAAATCGCATCCACAACTGGGAAATCCGGTGTTTTATCCACCGAAAATTCCAATGTCGTTTGTTTTGTGATATTCGTTCCCGTCACTTTGAGTTTTACCCTTTTCCCTGTCTTGTGGTATAATTGGCGAAAAGTCAAGTTGACAGCATCACCTTTTTCAGGGTTGTAGTACTCTTTTTTACTAGGGTCTAGTGTTTCGTTCATGGGCATGCCAAAACGAGGTGGATGATATTTTTCTTCCAACATTCTATATAAGAAATCCCGTTGTGGAATCCCAGTGGCTAACCCCCTATCAAACAAAAGGCTGAAAACATATTTATTTGTTTTTTCCCTATTTCCCCTAGTGGCGATTTTGTCTATTAGAAAATCATAAGGACCACCCATTTTTTTTCTCAGGCGCTTGGGTTTCGCCATGAACCACGCCACAAAAGATAGAAACCCTTTTCCCTTATTCTTTCTGATTTTTCTATATGCGTTTGTCGCCTCTGTTATGGCCTTATTATATTGGGAGGATTTCTTGGGCTCTTCCTCTTTTGGTTTACTATCTATTCTTTGCCTGGGGATAAACATGGCTGAAGTTTTCTGAAGAACAGCCTTTTCCACCTCAACTTCGTATGGTGGAACAAATGAAGAATAGGGGTATTTTCCTAAATCTATTTCATAGCCACGAGGAATGCGAACTCTAGATGGACCTACTGCAATATAGTCCACGCAATAACTTGATTCATTCATTTTTCTTTTTGGGCTATAATGCACCCCTGAATATAAACACGGTATGGGGTTATCATCTATGAATTTTTCAAATTCCGTAGCACCATTCTCAGGTTTGGATACGTCCTCAATTTCTTCTGCTGTCATACCTATGGAAAGTAAAAAAGCCGTGATGGCCCCTGCGGATGAACCAGAGATTCCTTTTAATTTCGAGTCCTTGTCTATGGGTAATAGACGGTTAATAGCCTGCACCCTGGAATCGAAAAAAACTTAATCATACCCAGATAGGCCACACCCATTCCCCCGCCTCCCTCAAGGGCCAAGTATTCTATATGTTCCAATGAAATCATAGTGTCGAAGTATTTGATTTTGTAGTGACTATCTCTTCCAATGTTTATCTTTAAAACACTCACCTGGCACAAGGTTGATGTTCATCATAGTGGTGAACATATCATGCATGTCAATGGGTTCGTCATACATGAACCCATGGTGTGACAGGCTAGTAGTGAAGCCTCCGCTATTTCTCAAGCCTTTCCTTGCCGTTTTCCATAAATATTCAGGCATGCAATGTTCCAGGAAATGGTTGAGCTTTGGCTCAGCAGTATGATACAAATCACCCTTCTCCCTGTTCGGTGGAACTACAATAAAAGCGTACCTGTGTTTGTACTCCATGTGAAATGTTCCTGAACCCTGGAAAGGGGTTATTCCCTTACCACATATAAATGAGGATGTTTTTTCTGATGGTATAGGCTGTTGGATTGCGGAGATTGCGAAAAAATACCCTGCCAAACTCTTAATCATTGGATTTTCCGTGTTTCTCGTCCCCATATCGGTCTTATACCTGAGTTTCCATTTCCAGTAATCCTTACTGGCCTCTTTAGGGTCACGGAGTAACCCAAAACGTTCGTTAGGGTATTCATCCACCGCCAAGGACTGGTAACAACTTACGGAATAAGTACTATCCGTCTCCTGCAGGTAGATGTATTTCATCACCCGGGTCACCAGGTTCTTTTTCTTTTTCTTGATTTTGAAACCATTTGCCTGTATATCATCTGTCCATCGATAATAGCTCCAAGCAGGATTTCGGTAACACCTAGGCCAAATCACGCACTCATACACCACAAAAGAGTCCAATAATGTGTCCTGTGCGTAGCGGGCATAGAAAGCCTCCTCGGAAAGCGGAGGGCTTTCGGAGTGGCTGACCTTGGTGGAAACACAGCCCAGCAGGCATAATAACGGGATGAATAGCAGTATGGGTTTTTTTTTCATGTGCATGTCTGGTTTTGATACCTTCTCTGTTTGGCAATGTCACCAATTTTGAAGTATGTTCATATTATCAACGTTGAACTTTAGCATTGTTATATAACATTAACAGAAAAACTCCCCCAGCCCGCCTGGGCCGGGGGAGCAAGGTGATAAGGCTGGGGCATCATCCGCCCTGGCCGTCTTCTTCGTTGCTGGGCTTGTTGTCGCCGCCCACCATATTGAAGGGGGTGCCTATGCCCCACTTGTCCTTGCCGGGGCAGACGCAGGGGAGGCCATCCTCCTCTATGGCGGAGGTGTTCTCCTGCAGAGCCACCAGCGTGGAAGGCACACCAAGTGTTTTTCAATCAAAAGCTTTCCCGTCCTCAAACAACGTCAGCACTTCAAATTGGGATGCTGATCTTATCATTCCGCCTGTTGCTTCGTGCAGATTGAATATGATGTACTTGTCTTCCCCGTCTCGTTTGTAAATGACAGGCGGAAGTTCGTACCGCTTTGGTGATTCTTCGAAAAACATATTGAAAATAAGGCGTTCCGATTCGCAGCAAATTCGCTGTTTTTCACATTGGCAATCGTACACAAAATCCAAAAAATCTGAAATACTGACTTCTTGGTAATCTGCTCCTCCTCCATAATAATTGATTACTTTCATGAAATCGCCATAAATAGACCTAATGCTATCGAGTTCAAATGGATGCCCCATGAATTTTTCCTTAAGATAATATATGATGCTATTTTCATCAAAGGTTAAATTTGTATTAGTGTAAGTGATAGGACACGCACTATAAACAAGAGTGTCTGACTTGCTTTTGTAAGAATTGATTATCGTATTCACTAAATCTCTTCTTTCAATAAGGTTCGGCTCTAAAAAAGAGGAAGGGATGCGAGGTTTCCAATCTCTTTCACGGACTAATACCGATACGCCAAAAAACAGATTCAAATCGCTGTCGTAAGCGATTAGTCCCTGTTGATTGTAATGTTCAGGGTCGTAGAATTCCAAGTTGGTAGCATGGTCAGATGCTGGCGTCTGACCTGATGGGTAGGATGGACTGTTCAGTATAGCTTCACACCTTTCTTTACGGCCTTCGACAGTTAAAAATTCGCTGAAAGTATAACCTCTGCCGGCATGACCTAAATATTCCATACAAGCATTCAATTTTTGATTCTCCCGCAAAGTGGTATCATCTACGCCATCGGATGATTTTTTGGTGCAGCTAAATACTAGGCATGCACAAACCGAGAGTAGTAAATTAATCCTTTTCATCTATGTTGAATTGATGCAAATAATCCAACATCTCTTGTCCTGTGATGTCGGGTTCTTGTAT
>JAOXNT010147656.1:0-10048 GCA_028565815.1 Cletocamptus dominicanus | reverse complement strand
GCTACAATATTTGTTTTTATGGCATATGATAGGAGCTATAGTAGGAATTATTGAAGCTTATATTTTGAGAGGTTAACTACTAAAAGGATACAGATGAGCGTTCATTTTGTCGTGAGTTGGAAGAGGAAAATAGTGATTATTTCTTGCCCAAAGACACTTCGAAAATTAAACAAAAAATATTCAAAATCTCTCCTATATTTGTATCGTTTCTAGCCCGATAAAAGGAGATAGATAGGATTAAATTGTAAACTTTAATTTACGCTTTTGAATACATGTGAATTATTAGATTCGCAAGAGTCTAAGTATGATCAAATGGTTGATCAATTTTTATTAAAGGGATATGCCGTCCTAGATGATTTTATTCCCCAAGATTGGACTCATTTGCTAAGGCAACAACTTTCCAATTATTTAAACCAAGGTTTTATGAAGCCTGCAGGAGTAGGAAAGGGGCATGATTATATGGCAAGTAAAAAGGTGCGCGGGGATCTTATTCGATGGATTGATGAAGATACTCAAGTCGATATTGAACAACATTTTCTTAACCTGATAAATGATTTTGTACAGTACTTAAATAGATTCTGCTTTACCGGCATTAATGCTTATGAATTTCATTATGCTTGCTATCAAAAGCTGACCTTTTATAAAAGACATTTAGATCAGTTTCTCAAAGATAGTGCTCGAAAGTATTCCTTTGTGTTTTATTTGAATGACAATTGGAGTGAAAATGATGGAGGACAGCTTACGTTGTATTCTGCAAATGGTGAAATTGATATTCTACCGATAGGAGGACGCGTTGTTTTTTTTCCTTCTGATACCATGGAACATGAAGTTAAACCTAGTTTTAAAAGGCGTATGAGTATAGCGGGATGGTTAAAACATCAAGATGTGTTATAGTTGTAGCGATGTCTATAGTCAATATGGAAATAGATTGAGATGCTAGCCCTTTATTTCTTTTTATTATATATTTCTTAAAAATTGGTTGTCTGTCTTTTGTGGGTATTAGCACAGTAAGCTATGTAATTGTGCAATTGGTTTATGCAGGTTATTGAAAACTAAATCCACAGATCAAGCATTTAACTTTACTCTCTCAATTTAGCCAATAACCTTAAAAATTCAATATAAATCCAGACAATAGTAATCAATAATCCCATGGCGAAGAACCATTCATAATATTTAGGCGCTCCCATAGCCTCGCCTTTGTCAAAATTGTCGAAATCCAGTAATAAGTTTAATGCAGCTATACCTAAAACGACTACACTAAATCCTATACCCATCATTCCACCCTCATGGATGTAGGGAATATGAATTCCAAAAAAACTTAAAACAAAGGAGGCTAAATAAATCAAAAATATAGCTCCTGTAGCAATGATAATGCCTGTTCGAAAACTCTTTGTTACCTTAATAATCCCCGTTTTATATATAAATAACATAAGGAATAGTGTCCCAAATGTAAGCATAGCTGCTTGAATGACAATACCCTCAAAGGCAGAGGCATACATGGCTGAAATAGAACCTACAAACAACCCTTCTAATAAGGCATATACTGGAGCCATATAAGTAGAAGTGTGGGGCTTGAAAACAGTAATTAAAACTGCAATAAGTCCGCCTACAGCACCCACGATAATATTTATTGTAGAAGGGTTGAGAAATCCTAAAACTGCTGTCAAGATCATAAGACCAAAAAGTACAAAGGTCTTGTTTACAGCTCCATCAACAGTCATTACTTCATACTTGGCTTTATCGCCAGCCTCTGTTGTTCGAGAGATGGATTTTTCTATAGCTTTTTCGTTGAGAACGGGATTATTAGAACTTGTGAATCTACTCATATAGCACCAAGGATTTATTAATTAATGTATAAATATATGATTTTTTTAAATGATATTGTATAGCTGTATAGAAATTATATAATTGCAGTAGAAATAATACATGCAGCAGACATAAGTCTAAATAGATGGTTTCTAAATAAAATCGAATAACCTTATATTTGCATTAAAATTTTAAAAAATGTTTCCAGAATATGACGTAATAGTGGTGGGTGCAGGACATTCGGGTTGTGAAGCAGCAGTCGCAGCAGCTAATTTAGGATCAAAGGTGCTATTAGCAACGATGAATATGAATACCATTGCACAGATGAGTTGTAATCCAGCTATGGGTGGAGTGGCTAAAGGGCAGATCGTACGAGAATTGGATGCTTTAGGTGGGTATTCTGGAATCGTTACTGACCATACCATGATTCAGTTTCGAATGCTAAATAAATCCAAAGGTCCAGCCATGTGGAGCCCCCGTGCACAAAGTGACCGAATGCTTTTTGCAGCGAAATGGAGACAAATGTTGGAAGAGCATCCGAATATTGATTTTTGGCAAGAAATGATTACTGGGCTAGTGATTAAGGGAGACAAGGTAGCTGGTGTGCATACTTCCCTAGGGCTTGAAATTAAATCAAAAACTGTGATCTTGACCAATGGCACATTCCTTAATGGCCTTATACACATTGGTGAGAAACAATTTGGTGGTGGAAGAGCTGGAGAGCGTGCAGCAACTGGTTTGACCGCTCAATTGGAGTCGCTGGGATTTGAGTCTGGACGAATGAAAACTGGAACACCACCTCGAGTCGATGGGCGTAGTCTAAATTGGGATGCCATGGAATTGCAGCCTGGGGACGAACAGCCTACTGGATTTTCATTTACAGATACACCAAAGCTAAAAAATCAACGCCCTTGTCACATTACCTATACCAATCCAGAAGTGCATGAGGTCTTAAAGGATGGGTTTGATCAATCGCCTATGTTTAATGGACGTATTCAAGGGATAGGCCCTCGATATTGTCCGTCTATTGAAGACAAAATTGATCGCTTTGCTGATCGTGACCGACACCAGATTTTTGTAGAACCCGAAGGTTGGAATACGGTAGAGGTTTATGTGAATGGATTTTCAAGTTCATTGCCAGAAGACATACAGTACAAAGCTTTGCGAAAGATACGTGGCTTTGAGAATGCTAAAATGTTTCGTCCCGGTTACGCCATTGAATATGATTTTTTCCAGCCTACGCAGTTGAAGCCAAGTTTAGAAACTCATAAAATTAAAGGTCTATTTTTTGCCGGCCAAATCAATGGAACTACAGGTTATGAAGAGGCGGGTGCACAAGGAATGATAGCTGGTTTTAATGCCCATTTGAAACATACTGATCAAGAGCCTTTTGTTTTGAAGCGCTCGGAAGCTTATATTGGTGTACTTATCGATGATTTAGTCAATAAAGGGACAAAAGAACCCTATCGAATGTTTACTTCTCGGGCGGAGTATAGAATATTATTGAGGCAAGATAACGCTGATGTAAGGTTGACTCCTCTTGCAAAAGCATTGGGTGTAAAGGATATGGACGATCGAATGCAAAATGTAACTATCAAAGCGGATGGTCAAAATGAGATCTCCGATTTTGTGCGCAAATTGTCTGTTACTCCAGATCAGCTGAATCCATATTTAGAATCCATTGGTTCTTCAACCTTAACGCAAAGCGTGAAGCTTAAATCCATTCTACTTAGACCCAAAGTGTGTATGGATGATTTGAGAATCTATCTACCTGCACTTAATGATAAACTTGCACAGTACAATCAAGAAATTGTGGATTTTGCAGAAGTTAATATTAAATATGAGGGGTACATCAAACGTGAGCAAGACATGGTTGATAAAATGGAACGTTTAGAAAATGTAAAGCTTGGAGAAAAATATGACTACAATACCATTGAAAGCCTATCTTCAGAGGCTAGAGAAAAATTAAACCAATTAAAGCCAAGAACAATCGGGCAAGCCAGTCGGATATCTGGTGTCTCTCCCGCAGATGTGAGTGTGTTGCTTGTGCATGCGGGCAGATAGAAAAGTGGTAATTTATTTAGAATTTTCTTTTTTTAACGGTATCTCTTTCTGATAAAGTCAATTTTATCCGTATTTTAGGATTTTTAAATCAGAATTATGGAAGCAAAAATATTGTACGCTGAAGACGATGAAACTTTGTCTTTTATTACCAAGGATAGTTTAGAACTTAAGGGATACCATATCCATCATTGCACAAATGGAGTACAGGCAGTAGAAGCCTTTGAGAATGAAGACTTCGATTTAGCTATTCTGGATGTCATGATGCCCAAAATGGATGGTTTTGAAGTGGCTAGGATTATTCGAGAAAAGAATTATGACATTCCGATCTTGTTTCTAACGGCTAAATCCATGAAAGAAGACAAAATTAAAGGACTAGAAATTGGTGGTGACGACTATATTACCAAGCCGTTTTCACTGGAAGAACTTATACTCAAAATTGAAGTCTTTCTCAAACGTAGAAAAATTACTAATTTCGAAGCACAGGCTTCCTATGATATTGGCGATTATCATTTTAATAAAGGAGATTTAAAACTCACCTATAAACCATCCGGGGAAGATCGAAAGTTGACATCCAGAGAAGCAGATCTGTTGGAAGAGTTTGCTAAGAGGCAAAATACAATAGTCAATCGATCTGATATTTTAATCAAATTTTGGGGCGAAGACGATTATTTTAAAAGTAGAAGTCTAGATGTATTTATTTCTCGCTTAAGAAAATACCTCAAAAATGATGAAAATATAGATTTGGAAAATATTCACTCAGTAGGATTTCGTTTAAACTGCAGAGAGGCATAATTTCTCAATAAAATCTATTTTCTTTTTTAATCATAAATGCTATAACTATGAAACCCTGGTTTTTGATTTCTACGGTCCTGTTTTTTTCTATCCAGCTTAGTGCTCAGATTGAATTATCGAATGAGCTCATTTGGTCTTCTCCAGATCTCTATTCCAATTCTACACAAGGATTTACTTTTTCTGCCGATGAGCAATATTATTATGAACGAATAGAAGTAATGGATTCTTCGGAGACCTACCAAGGCGATATAAAAACAAGTACTATAGAAAAAGGCCTTAAAACCAATATAGCAGCCTATCATGTAGCAGATAACTCTATGGCTTTTCAATTGATGCCTAAAGCTCGAATACCTAAGAAAACCTTGTATGATTTTAAGTTCAGTCCATCTAATAACAAGTGTCTCTTAGCTTACGATAAAGAACCTATCTACCGCTATTCTTCCAGATCAAATTTCTATGTTTTTGATAGGAAGTATAATGACCTCTTTCCCGTGTTTGAGAAGGGAAAACAAATGTATCCGACCTTTTCTCCCGACGAGAATCAATTGGCATTTGTGCACAAAAACAATATCTACATTAAAAACCTAGCCACAAAAGCGGTAAAAGCAATTACTGATGACGGAGCGAAGAATAAGATTATTAATGGAGCTTCAGATTGGGTGTATGAGGAAGAATTGGAACTTACTAAAGCCTTTGAATGGAGTCCGTCAGGAAATTATATCGCCTATCTTAAATTTGATGAAAGTCAGGTGAAAGAATTTAGCATGAAGTATCATGTAGGTCAGACATACCCTGCTGTGGAGACGTTTAAGTATCCTAAGGTGGGGGAGGAAAATTCTAAAGTGCGAGTTTATGTTTACAACCTGAATACAGGTCAAACAGTAGCCTTGGAACTGCCAGAAGATTTTCAATCGGACTATTATATCCCAAGAATGAAATGGGGTAAAAATGATCAGCTTTTGGTTTATTATTTGAATCGATGGCAAAATCATCTTCAAATAAACAGTTATAATATAGAAGACAATAGTGCTCCTCAAACTATAGTAGATGAAAAAAATGAGTATTATCTGGAAGCGGAAGACCATTTGACCTTTTTGCCAGATGGTAGTTTTGTACGTTTGTCAGAAAGTGATGGATGGAATCATATTCATCATTATACTTCAAGTGGAGCACATCAGAGCATACTTACTTCAGGAAAGTATGATGTAACCAAGTTTTATGGTGTGGATGATAAAAGAGGACGTATTTATTTTCAAGCAGCAAGGATTCATCCGTCCCAACGCGAAGTTTATTATTATGATTTGAATGATAAAAAGATTGTAGCCTTAGAAAGTGATGCGGGCTGGAATGATGTTAGTTTTAGTCCTAGATTTACCTATTACGAGCACAGCTATTCGAATATTAACACCCCTAAAAAATACTTCCTCAAGGGTGTAGAAAATGATAAATCTACAGCTTTGGTTACGAATGAAAAACTTGCAAAATTAGCTAGTGAATTTTCAGCTCCAGAGTTTTTAGAGCTTGAGGTCAATGATGTGCAGCTGAATGGCTTTATGATAAAACCTCAGGATTTTGATCCCAATAAAAAGTATCCTTTATTGATGTATGTTTATGGAGGACCAAATAGTCAGCAGGTCGTAGATCGATGGAAAGGCAGCTATTTTTGGTGGTTTCAATTACTTACACAGCAAGGGTTCATTGTCGCTTGCGTCGATGGCAGAGGTACTGGAGCTCGAGGGGAGGCATTTAGAAAGAGTACATATTTGAATTTGGGTGATTTAGAATCTTCGGACCAAATCGAAGCAGCAAAATATTTTGGGAAAATGGATTTTATAGATAACTCTAAGATAGCGATCTTCGGTTGGTCTTATGGGGGATATTTGTCCAGTTTGTCTTTATTGAAAGGGAATAACATTTTTGCAGCAGCTATAGCCATTGCACCAGTGACGAATTGGAAATGGTATGATACGATATATACCGAGCGATACATGCGCCGATACCAAGATAATATAAATGGCTATGATCAAAATGCACCTATGCACTATGCAGATCGATTGAAAGGGGATTTGCTATTGGTGCATGGAATGACTGACGATAATGTGCATTTCCAACACACAGCAGAATTGGCGGACGCATTAATATTTCACAATAAACAATTTGATACCTATTTTTATCCCAATAGAAATCATGGTATCTATGGTCAAAATGCAAGATTGCATCTATTTACTAAAATGACCAATTTTTTAAATGAGCGTTTAAATGTTCAACCATAAAAGTGGAACTCGCGAAGCTAATGTCACGTTTGTAGTCTTTAAATTATATATATGCAAGAATACACGCCAGAGATAGAAATTAAGAATAAACGAGCGAGTTACGAGTATTTTTTAGAAAAAAAATATGAAGCTGGAATTCAATTGGTAGGGACTGAAGTCAAGTCTGCTAGAAATGGTGGTGTAAATATGGGGGATGCTTTTTGTGGCTTTGATGGTCAAGGGAATCTTTATATCCATAAAATGCACATTTCTGAATATAAATTTGGAAACCAACAAAATCATGAGCCTACCCGAAAACGCAAATTGCTGCTACATAAGCGCGAATTGAAAATGCTCCAAAAGCGGGTCAAAGAACGCGGCTACTCCATAGTTCCTGTACGATTGTACTTGAATGAGCGTGCTATATTTAAAATGGAAATTGCCTTGGCGCGTGGTAAAAAAGTACATGACAAACGTGATTCTATCAAGAAAAAAGACCAAAAAAGAGACTTGGAACGATCGATTCGATTCTAAGTGAAATTAAAAATACTTCTTTATCCCAAAATTCATATTCAAAGAATGAAGCACATCTTCATTAGGACCTATGCCTTTGGAGAGTAGATTGAATCGAAGACTTGGATGAAAAAAGAAGTGGTAATTTGATTTGTACTTCACTTGAAAACCAGCTCCAACTTGAGCGACTAAAATGAGGTTTTCACCGATTGATCCTCCCTGAGCTATGCCGTCATGATAATTTCTGTGTAAAATACTCAATTGATTAATCAAAGGATTTTCACCTTCTAATAAGTCTTTATTGAATCGTTCTGTAAAGGTCGTACCAGTGATATTATCCTCTATTACTAGATCCAAAATATAGTTGGATTTAATAACTCCTGTAGCTCCGATCGAAGTGTGCATGAACCAAGTATAGCGCTCATTGATGTTGAAGTATTTTCTTATGAAGAATTCCAAATGCGCTTGTTCAAAATCAATGTTTGATAAGGTCAGGAATTCATTATATCCCTCTAAGTTTCGATCAATTTCATCAAAAACAGGTGCTGGTTGATAGGTGATATCTGAATAAGAAGCCATAATACCGTATGAGAAATGAGGCTTGTATTTTTCATAAGTAAGTCCGATAGATCGAGCTGCATTCGAACGGGTGTAAGACGGCACGGATTTGGTCACACCATTTTCCTCATAGTAGTATGTTGGAGATTGGATTCGAGTGACATCCAAACCGACTTGAATACTTATACTTTCTCTGTAGAATTCTTTGTTGGGTTGGGCTTTTATAAGGTTTGGTTGTAGAATGAGTTTTTTGTTCAGCGCCTCTGGTTTTAAATAGGGCAGCAGAGCAGTTTTTTCTAGGATTTCAACAGCAGTCAATTCTAGCGAGCTATTTCTAGTTTTAATCCCTTTCATTTGCATAGACTTAATCGGATCTAAACTAGATTTATTTTCAGTTCCAGATCGGTCAGCCAAAGTCGAAATTCCTGATTTGCTTGCCTTTTTAGTTGGTCTATGAGCAGCAATTAAATCGTTATTTTCTTTGGAAGTATTTCTATCATTTTCAGGAGCTCCAAATTGTACGCCTTGCTCTTGTTTGCGAGTGGAGGTTTTTGTATTTAATTCACTTGAATTTGTCTTTCTTTCGAGTTGATCTAGGGATTGTTGATCACTAAAATTATTGTCGATAAAATTGTTATTCGGTGTCAAAAATTCAGCAGTAGGCGTAGATTTTTGCTGTGCAATTTTATTCGGATTTTCAGCTTGAAAGAATGGCCAGATTCCAAAGCAAAGTATGAGGAATAAGCTAATTTCGGCTGCCTTTTGAATGATGATTTGCCGTTCACGCCGGTCGATGAGGTTGAGGTAGCTAAGTACTTTTGCCCAGCTATCTTCATTATAGGTATTGACTTGATTTTCTAGTGGAGCCTTCACGATTTCATCTACAGAATGTGAGGTTTCATTTTGAATGGCATATTCATCTTCAAAAGCATCCCAAGCTTCGCCCCCGGAGTACTCGATCCCACTTAAGTGACCAGCTACAAATTCATCAAACTCGGTCAGCGGATTTTCATCCAATTGAGAGGCGAATTTGTCCCAATCCGAACTCCTATTGTCATTTTCGAGCTTTTCTAGAGCCTCTTTGATTAACTTGTCCAAATCCTTACTCATTGTAGATCCCTTTTTGTTTTAAAACTTGGCGTAGTTTTGCACGAGCTTTTACTAAATTTGATCTGGAAGTAGATTCTGAAATGTCAAGTTTATCTGCAATTTCTCTATGCGAAAAACCTTCCATGACATACAAGTTGAAAATCGCTCGGTAAGTATCTGGTAGTTCTTGGACACATTTTAGTATTTCTTTTTCTATGATAAGGCTGTTTCCACTAGGGGAGCTGGATTCTTTATATTTAATCTGGTCTAAATCTTCAGTTTGTTTGCGTTTTCGTTTGCGATATTGGTCTATAGAAGTATTAATCACTATGGTTTTTATCCATGAGGTCAGGGAAGTACCAATTTTATATTTTTCTATTTGGTTGAAAATTTTTATAAAAGCTTCATGCAATACATCTTCAGCTATCTTTGAATCCTTAGCATATCGCATGCATACACCCATCATTGGACTATAATATGTCTCGTAGATGATCCGCTGTGCCCAGCGTTCTTTTCTTCGACAAGCTTCTATAAGCTCTGCCTCACCGTTTTGATATCGCAATACAATCTCCATGGGTTAAATATTAATAAGCATCGTTTCATAAATCTAACGATTATAATTCTAGATGTGCTGCCTAAGATATGAAAAAAGATTTCATCAATCTCAAATGCCTGTTTTCAGGTCTAAAAAAGCAACGACCATATGCCAATTTGATTAAAAATAGGTCAAAAATGTTTGTTTGATTAATAAAGTTGCTTTATATTTACGAAATACATCTGATAAAAGCGAAGTACAAATGGAGACCTCTGGTCGGGTAAAGACCGTAGAGCACAATACTCCCATAGCTGCTAAACGAGCAGCGCCCAAGCTGGATCTTGTTCCGAATTTGCCAAAGGGGAACCTTCAGCCATACATCAAAACGATGGAAATCAGTGTACATGAACTTATATTTTAATGATGTAAGCAGTGACCT
>JAOXNT010147546.1:0-10057 GCA_028565815.1 Cletocamptus dominicanus | reverse complement strand
GGTATCTATTTGATGGCTTCTTTACTCGGACACCGTGCTGTCTCCATAAGTGCCATCTTAGCTAACCGTATTACCGGCGAGTTTAGCACGAAGCCAGAGGAGACGATCCGACGGATGATCGCAGAGTTTTTTGACACTTTCGGTGATTAGGGTAGCGTGCTCGCTCGTCAAAGGGCGCTATGACGTAGATGCTAGGGGCCGCAAATAGGAGTAAAGGGTGGGTCTCCAGTGATTGCAATGCTACTACTTTTAGGCAGCTCACTCAATCCATCCTTTTCTACAGTTACAGCAATGACAACAGGCCCGCAGCATCCTCCATTTGCGATAGTATTAGTCTGTTTGGTGGTGGTTGGTCGTAATAGTAGCACCCTTTGTTAGCGTTCGGTGGACGGGACATCGGTCTGCGATCTCCAGTAACCTGCTGACTTGATCGTCCGTAAGTGGACCTTTGGTTTCGATATCTCGTACAAAGGTCTCGATCTTCCGTTCCTCGCGGCTACAGGACTCACAGTCTTCGCGGTAGTCTCTATCAAAGGACAGATGCACCTTGACCTCTTCTAGTGGCCAGCCTTTACGCCTCGCGTACATCTGTAGCGTCATGGCGGTACAGGCTGCAAGGGCACTACTTAGATACTGGTAGGGCGATGGGCCGAAGTCATAGCCTCCTACTTGTTCGCTCTCATCAGCTACTAGCCCGTGCCTGCCGGCCAAAATGTCTGTGGTATAGTTAGAACTGCCGAGCTGTGCCACTACTTGACGGTGAGTCGATAGGCTCGGGTCTTCTGGCCAGTCGATATAGCGCTGTGCCCACTTGGCAATAACCGTACCCACATAGTACGCATCATCTTTATTGGTCAACATGTGGTCCGCATTATCTAGAGTGACAAAGCTCTTGGGGTGAAAAGCACTTTGGTAGATTTCGGCGGCATTATCAATCTCTACGATTTGGTCTTGCGGCGAATGCATCACAAGGAGGGCTTTGCGCAGATTGCGGAGAATATTAAACATGTTTTTACTCTCCAAGTCCTCCAAAAACTGGCGCTTAATGGTAAAGTGACGGCCGGCAATGTTGACTCTTGCCACGCCTTCTCGTTCGATGATGTCTCTGCTATCTTCAAGCAAGTGGGTGACATGCTCTGGCTCAGAAGGTGTACCTATGGTAGCGACGGCCTTGATGCTTTTGATCTGCTCTGCGGCAAATATGCTGGCAGCGCCACCTAGTGAGTGCCCAACGATGATCTGAGGTGCCTCGTAGTGATCCGTTAGAAAATCAGCAGCGGCGAGCAGGTCTTCTACATTGCTGGTAAAAGTGGTGTCTGCAAAGTCGCCTTCGCTTTCTCCCAAGCCTGTAAAATCGAATCGCAAAACTGCCACTCCATTTAAGGTCAGTGCCCGGCTAATATGACGGCTCGCTGAAAGGGATTTGCTACCAGTAAATACATGGGCAAAAATCGCATAGGCCTTGGGCTGCTGATTGATCGGCAGGTCAAGTTTAGCACTGAGCCGGTAGCCATTCTTATTGGTAAAGTGAATCTTTTTAGATGCCATAGGTGTCTAGCGTTGTTCGCGTTTAGGGAGCCTAGAGATCAGTGCGATATCCTTGATCGATAGGGAGATCTTGTGGGATGATTTTAATAACGGTGCTCAGGTCTTTCCTCTGGTTAAAAAGGTGACCCAGTTGCTCCTCTAGCAAAGACATGACCACCGCCCATTCTCCCTTAACAAGGGTGGACATTTCTGTTGTATGGATTTCGACAGGCTGCTCCATGGCCTTTAGTGATCGTATGAAAGATTTGATGACTTCCTTATAGTCAGGCGCTAAAGGGTAGAGGCTGATTTCGATTGTAACAATCATTGAATAAGGTAATTGACGAGGAAAAATAAGACCAAATATATCCATAAGGCATCGAGAAAGTGCCAATACCAGTTGAGTAAATCAAGCTTTCGCTTCTTTGATGGGTCTGAAAAGTACATCAGCACAGACATGGGTTCCTGGATGTTTTTGTGAGCCGACCATAGAAAGTAGGCCAAAAACGGAATGCCCGCAATCACGTGGGCAAAGTGTAAACCTGAGATAAGATAGATATAGCTGGCCATGGTACTGTGATTGATAAGGATGTCTTGATTGACCAGTTGATACCATGCGAAAATCTGAGCAATCAAAAACAGCAAGGTAAGCACAAGGGTCACGGTTAGGAGCATTCTGTACCGATCAGTATTATCATTTTGGTAGGCCTTTTTGCTTTGCCAAAGGGTATAGCTACTGCCTACGAGGAGGAGGCTATTCCAGTAAAAAAGGCCAGGTAACTGGACGGGTGGGATGCCTTGCTGTACGCGATTGTACAAGTAGGCAGCACTAAAGCCTAGAAATAAAGCCGTGATGCCAGCCAAAGTAAGAAACATCACAATGTACATCGGATGAATGAGGTAATTACGTTCTTGTGCCATAATAAGGGGGTGGTTGCTGAAGTAGTAACTACCTTGGTGCTCCTTTGTTTGTAGAAACTGAAGTCTTATCTCACATGCCTCAAATCTATCATACCATTGAAGTACCGCGAACGGCGCATTATTTGGTGGCCGGACCTCCTGCTAATCAGGCCCATACAACGACTATTGCCTGCCATGGCTATGGTCAGTTGGCAACATATATGCAGCGAAAATGCCAGTCATTAGTCGAGCGGGGACACCGTATCGTCAGCGTGGAAGGACTTAATACCTTCTACTGGGAAGGGACAGAAGGTAAGCCGGTCGCCAACTGGATGACCAGCCACCATCGACAAGATGAAATCAATGACTTTTGCCAACTGCTAAGTGCTGTATATGACGTGACATGCGCAGGCGCTCAGCGGATAATTGTTCTAGGTTTTTCTCAGGGAGCGACTACGATATGGCGGTGGCTGCATCGGCATCAACCAGAGATCGATGCTTTTGTCAATGTGGCGGGATGGATCCCCGAAGACATCGATCTTTCTGTATTACAGCCGATTTACCCTAGGCAAGATTTTTACCACCTGTATAGTGAGACGGATCAGTATTTGACACCAGAACGCAAGGCTACTGTCGCTTCGATAGCCAAGAGGAGTGGTCTAGGCATTGAGTTTATTAGATACGAAGGTGGACACCGGGTCGTGCCCCAGAGTTTGATACCTCTCTACAGGCAGTGGGAGTAGGGGAGCACTTCTACCGGCCTCCGATGGATGCAGGCATAATGGACTGTGACTCATAGGTGCGGCTGTATTCGCGCCAAGGCATCGACTTGTGAAAGTCGCCAGCAAAGTAGGTCATGATCTTTTCAAAATTCTTAGGGCCTTGAAAACCAGGGATAGGCTGTATCACCTCCATGTCTGGCTCTAGAAATACAATAGTAGGAAAGGACAGTTTGCCTTTGGTCAGTTCGACCGCTAGTTCATTGAAACTGTTTTTGCCGTTACTTACATACTTGTACGTGCGACCATCGATGACGATGTCTTCTTTGTGCTGCGCATCGAACTTGATAGGGTAGTAGTTTTCATTTATGTATTGTACAATGGAAGGATCGGCTAATGTCCTTGCGTCCATTTTCTTGCACCAGCTGCACCACTTAGTGTAAAGGTCTACAAAGATCTTTCGCTCTTCTTGCTGGGTTGCTTCTATCACTTCTTCCCAAGTCATCCAATTAATCTCGTCCTGTGCAGCTGCTCCAGACAGCACCATCAGGGACGCAACCAGACAATTAAATAACCTCATATGCAATTCCTTGTTTTTGACTAAAAACTTAACTCTGTATACAAGTCAGTTTTTCACTTACACAAATAAACAGGAATCGTGCCTTATCTCCTACATATAGTCTGCCAAATAATGTTTCCTTAAAGAGACTTTAACGCCATTAGGACTTTTACTTGATAGTGCAGGTGCCAAAAGGCCGTGCCTCATAATCTTATATTTGCGCGAAGATGAACAGTAGTCATTTTATAGCAAAGCGCCTGATGAGCAGGCAGGAGGCCTCCTTTACGCGGATTATTATCCGATTGGCGGTGGCGGCGGTGGCACTGTCTGTCACGGTGATGCTGCTTACTAGTGTGATGATTGCGGGTTTTAAGCAGGAGGTGACAGATAAGATCATTGGTTTTTGGGGGCATATCCACATCACCGATGGCGGACTATCTTCTACACTAGAGCAGATGTCACCGATATCTAGTGACAATGACTATATCGAAGAGGTACGAGATATTGCTGCTGTCACCTACGAAGCCCCCCAGCGGTTGCTGTCATTTGAGATCGAGGGATCTATGGTGGAGCAGTCTTCTGTCGGTGGTGTCGATCACGTGCAGTCTTTTGCTTTTTTGCCGGGTATCCTATCCACGAGAGAGCTCTTCGGCGGGGTAATACTAAAGGGAGTGACAGATGATTTTGATTGGGACCGGATGCAGCGATTCTTGCTAGAGGGGCAAGTTATTGACACCAATGATGACCGTGACAATGAGCTGATTATTTCTTCGACCACTGCTAGGAAGCTTAAAATTGACCTGGGACAGCGGGTACAACTGAGCTTTATCAAAGGGCGAGATCAAGTCAAGAGAGCCTTCGAGGTAGTAGGCATCTACAATACAGGACTCGAGGAGTTTGACCGCCAATTTGCGCTGGTGGATCTGGCAAAAATTCAAAAGATCCAAGGTTGGGAAGCCAATCAGATAGGGGGGTACGAGGTGTTTTTGGAAGAAATTGACGACATCGACCTGATAAGTGAGTATATCTACTATGAATTGTTACCGCCCAACCTCTTGGCGCAGGGAATCAAGCAAAAGTTGAGCAGTATTTTTGAGTGGCTAAAGATGCAGGATATTAACATGCAAGTTATCTTACTCCTGATGACTATCGTAGCGATCATCAATATGACCACGGCACTCATCATCCTTATCCTCGATCGGTCTGAGATGGTTGGCGTGCTTCGAGCTATTGGCAGTAGTGACTGGACGATCCGCAAGGTATTTTTGTATCAAGCAGCTTACATCCTGGGCTATGGCCTACTTTTCGGCAATGCGATCGGTTTAGGTCTTGCCTGGTTACAGAAAGCGACGGGATTGATCAAATTAGATGAAGCTAGTTACTACCTCACAGAGGCGCCGATTGCTTTTGATTGGGGAGCAATATTGGGTATCAACGTCGCTACTTTCGTCGTCGTCCTTGTGTGCTTGATTATTCCCACCTACCTAGTCGCTCGCATTCAGCCCATTAAAGTCTTGAGGTTTTCATGAGACAGCGCTTACAATTGGCGGGAGCACAGATTCGCTATGGGTGGATGAGCTACCCGTTACGGCTTCGGCGACTGGTAGATTGCCTGTTGCACCCGCTGCTACGGACCTATGCCACGTCGCTGTCGCTCGTCGACTACATTAGTCACCTGTTTTTATTGCTTGCAGATCTCGCCCTACTCGGAGAAGTCATTACAGCCTTGCAAGTCTTACTGAAGCCATCTTGCCGCGGACTCAAGGAGGGCGAGGTAGAGGTGCTTGCTCGGATTTACGGTAGGGAAGAGGCATACGACGATGTAGTGATTGACGACCGAGCCCGTATTATGACTAGGCGGTATGCTTTGGCCTATGTGAGCTGGCACCTGATCAACTATTGGGAGGCAATCTCTCCTGCGGTTTTGGTCCATGAATATCTCCACATTAAACAGTACCGGAAGATGGGCTCAGCTTATATATATGAAGCCCTCAAAGCGCAGCGATCTCCTGCTGGCTATAACTACGGCGGCCCTTCGGGGCTGCAGCGCAGTATGATGGTGGGTGGTACCAGCGCTGACCTCAATCTCGAGCAGCAAGCAGAGGTGATGGAGGATGCCTACCGCCATTTAGATAAGGGATCTCTACCAGTCGCCTACCTGTATTACGTGGAGCAGATTAAAGGCCACTACGCCTAAGGCTAGGCCTGTTGCACCTACAGGCTTGCGATATCGAGGTGTCTTCTCAGCTTGAGCTGATACCTACACCTAGCATACATAAGAATCCTAGGTACTTAATATTCTTATGTATATTTGTTGCCATGAACAGCAAACTACTTCGAGGAAGCTTAGAGACGATCGTTCTCAAGATGCTCGCAGACCACGACGAGCTCTACGGCTATGAGATTACTCAGAAAGCTAGGGAGCTGACCAAGGGCGAGGTGACCATCACCGAAGGAGCCCTCTATCCGATCCTCCACCGATTGGAAGGTAAGGGAGTGCTCGATGTCGAAGTACGGAGTATCGGTAATCGTATGAGGAAGTACTACCGACTCACCGAAAAGGGGCAAGGAGAGCTAGACCAGCAGTTGGTGGATTGGAAGGATTATGTAGCTAGCCTCAATCTGATACTTAATCCAAGCCTAGCGAAATGAATCAGCAGTTGTCCAAAGAGCAAGTCGACCACTTGTTTGACTTTGTAGAAGAGCGAAATGTCAAATACAAGGATGTGCAGCACGAGCTGGTGGACCATCTGGCCTCGTCTATAGAGGACGTCCTTACTCGCTATCCTTCGCTCAGTTTTGAGCAAGCAAGAGACACCGTGTATCGACGTTTTCCGATTACGGGCTTTGTGTACTTTGTCCAGGAGAAAGAGAAAGCTATGACGCAGTACTGGCGAGCAAAGCAATGGAGCTATGTCAAGACGTACTTCACGCTGCCTAAGGTCGTAATGACGATGGCGTGGTTCGCTGGACTAGCTACGCTATTTGCCCTAGCACCAGTCTGGCTTTCAGCATCAGCTTATATGGTCCTTGCGTTAGTCGCGTACTGGATTGCAGCTGTAGGGCAGGAGGTGGATCATGAGAGCTCAAGGTGGGGCTACTACTATGGCGAACCTTTGATGGCTGCAGTACTTGCACCACTTTTACTATTCGGGTCAGAGGGTACTCATTTTCAGTTACTGGGGGTATTGACCTTGGTGACGGCATCTATGGTTTTTGTGGCCAGACGCCGCAGTAGGCACTCCTATGAGGATCGTCAGCAGTTTTTAGTCATTCGGTCTTTTTATACGGGTTGGTGGCGCAGCGCGGCAGGCCTACTACTGATTCCGGCAATTTTCTCTGAGTTTGTCATATTTGAGGCCATGGGCCAGTACTATTGGGTAGCCGTCTTGATGGCGGGCTTAGCTACCGTGGTTTTAGTTGCTTTACATGCATTTCAGACTCATCTGACTCCACTTCTAGAGCAGGAGCTTAGCGAAAAATACCCCTACCTTGATCTAAAACTGACGACTCATGGAAAGTAAGGCTGTCGTACTCACCACAGAGCAGATTGACCACTTGTTTGACTTTGTCAGAAGCAAGTATGTGCGCTATATCGACGTACAGCACGAGCTAGTGGATCACCTAGCATCAGCCATCGAGGACGAAATGACTGGCCAACCGAGCTTATCCTTTGAGTCCGCTTTGAGCGCCGTCTATGGAAGATTTCCGATCACGGGTTTTGCACAGTTTGTAAAGGAGAAAGAGCGGGCCATGACTGCCTATTGGCGACGGCGGCAGATGGCCTACCTCAAGACCTACTTTACCTTGCCCAAGGTCTTGATGACGATGGCGATTGCCCTTGTTTCATGGACAGCCTATTCGGCAGGCTATACCTGGCTGTCTGTAGCATGTTATTTGGTGACGGTATGTGCGACCGGATGGGGAATGGGAGAGAGTAGGCCACTAAGGGAGAATAAGCAGCTCGTATTGTTTGTGAGCCTGATGTCTGTTGCGGGCCTTGTTCTTATAGGAGATGCCAGTGAATTGTCTTGGCCAGCAGGAATAGGTGGTGCCCTCGTTTTAGGGGCGCTTATGCTTTTTCAGGTGAAAATGTTTAAGCATTTAGAAGCCCAGAAGCTGAGGGAATCTTACCTTTTTATACAATCCTTTTTCAGCACCAGTGTGTTAGTTGGCGTGACCTCAATGACTATGTTCCCAGTTTATGCGAGTAATTTTGATATTTTTGCTCAAGACCACCCACTAGCTGCTGGATTTTTGACGTTATTCACCACGATCTCTTTAGTAGGTGCTCATGCGATGCGGACCCACTTCCGTCACATGCTGCGAGAAGAGGCGTCAAAGAAGTACCCGCATTTGGAGATGCCTGAGCAATGGGCAGTGGCTAGTTGACCGACCTACCAGTCATCGTCATCCCAAAGAAAGTCATCTTTAAATTCTTCTAGTTCTCGTCTTTCGCGCTTGGTGGGTCGACCTGCCCCCTTTTCGCGGCGCTCAGGTGCCCCTTTTCCCACGAACCAGTCCTTGTACTTGTTGAGTTCTTCGGTAGGCGTCAAGTTGTCGTAGCAAGGGGCGGCTAGTTTAGCTGACACCCGCTTATTGAGCAGATCTTTGACCAGAAAGGTGAGGTTAAATCCATCCTTTTTCACCTGCAGCTTTTCGCCGCGCTGCAGTAGGTAGGAAGGTTTGAGTTTTTTGTCGTCGATCTTGACTTTCCCTGTTTTGCATGCGTGGGTGGCTAGGCTCCTGGACTTAAAAATTCTAACCGACCACAGCCATCTATCCACTCTTACTTTTTCCATTCCATCTCTGTCTCTAATGGCGGGTATTGCGGGTCCAATCCTTCGAGGGTTTCAAGGACTTTTTTAGCTACAAAGTAATTGCGGTACCAGCGCTGATCGACTGGAGCTATGACCCAGGGGACGGCACTGCGGTTGATGACATCCTCATAGGCATCCATGTAGGCATCCCAATGCTCCCGCTCTTTCCAGTCACCGTCATTATGCTTCCAGTTTTTGTCGGGTTCTTGCACTCGCTCCAGGAGTTTTTCTTCTTGACGTTCTTTACTAAGGTGGAGGTAAAATTTCAAGATCGTGGTATTGTTGTCCCACTGCAGCAGTTGCTCCCATGTATTAATGGCGTCAATCCTTCGGGTGACATGGGACTCGTCGATCCAGCCGTGTACCCGCTGTATTAAGACATCTTCGTAGTGAGAACGGATAAAGATTTGGATGTGGCCTTTCTTAGGTGCATGCTTATGTACCCTCCACAGGAAGTCGTGAGCAAACTCTTCTTCGGTCGGCTTCTTAAAGCTATGCGCCTTTACTCCATTGGGGCTGCAATACTTAAATGCTTCTCGAGTGCTTCCATCTTTACCACTGCTATCCATTCCTTGCATCACGACAAGGAGGCTGTGCTTTTTCTCAGCATAGAGTCGCTCCTGTAATTTTTCTATTTTTTTGGCTATTTCTTCTGTCTCTTCCTTTATGCTGTCTTTGTCCACGTCTTCTGGTGCATCGGTAGGGTAGTCAGAAAGCTTGATCATAGGATTAGTTTTTATCTATTGAGAGGTGAAATGTAGCAATAATTTGTCTTAGTCCTAGATTTCCATCCTACTTTGTGAAAAGATTTCATCGGGAGAGTCTCCAGTATGCTTGCTGTGAATGGTTGGTAGAACAGAGGAATAGCGGTGTCAGATAAGAGATTGCAGAGATGCTGCGGCGAGTGGCATTAAGATAGCTATGGGTAACGGATAGAAGGATATGGTAGGCTAGGCTAAGTTCTGATGGTCTCTTCCTGCGGGCTATCTTATCACCTCTATCATTTTCAAGGCGAAAACCATTGGACTCACGCGAAGCATTTGACCTATCATTGCCCATCAAGATCACAACATCCCTGTCTGCAGTACATAATCAACCTCTAGCCTGCACGGCTTGATACCAGCTACGTCGGTTCATATTTTCTAAAACCATAACGGGGCTATGCTTGACAAACGAGGCTTCCTGAAATCTTGCATTTTGTACGCTTAAAACGAAGCCCCAATGTGTGGTGCGGGTTTAATAACGTAAGATTGACTATTATTTCAATCCACATATCGAAGAGAATGCTGTATCCAAGGAGGGACAGCGACAGTATGGCAGGCAATATTGGGGCTGCCTAGCGCAGATTACGATAGACTTTTGCGAAAAACCTACTATACGAGCCACATGAGTAATTGCAAACATTTGAAAATCTGTTGTTTGTGTGAGCTAGAGTAATCGCACTCAGCTTAATAGTTTTCTATGACATCCACGGTTTGTAGTAGCAGTGACTCGGCATCTGGTGGCATTAAACCCGGATTAACTTTTTAGGG
>JAOXNT010147435.1:0-10058 GCA_028565815.1 Cletocamptus dominicanus | reverse complement strand
AAAGCCGTTTTACTTTTTTGCGGTTTCTGGCTTGTTGCTCATAGGCTTCGGTCAGATAACGCAGCAATTGCCGGGGTGTTTGAGGGTCGGGATAGCTTTTATGCTCCAGTAAAAAGGAAATCAACAAAGGTTTGGCATCTTTCCACTTCACCTCATAGATCATATCTGAAAAGTACTCGACCAGTTCTTCGCTAACAAAAGAATTGGTAGAGCGTTTGAAGGTCTCAAAATCCAGATTACTGGTCATCCAATCGGGCAGAAAGAGTTGTACCAATGCCTGCGCTTCGGAGCGAATGGAAAGGGTTTGTTTGAAGAGTTTATCGTGGATGTTTTCTTTTTTCATGGGTGTTGGCGTATTGGTGTGTAGTTTTTTCCTTTTTTCCTTTTTTCCGGTGGTAAAGGTAGGGAAATTCTAGCCGTAATTTTCAGTTTTAAGCCTAACTATTACGCTATTATTTGCTTTACCAATGCCTGGAAGTCAGTGCCTTCAAAAGTTCCGGAACTCATCAGCAGTAAATTTTTATTTTTCCATTGATGATTTTTCAATGCTCGGTGTAAATCACCTCGTTGCGTAAACACTTTAAGATTATTATGTTTAAAGTTTTGTTGAATATCCTCTTTGGTAATAGGGGGGAGTTGCTTCATTGCCAGCGTATGTTCGCTGTAAAAAACGTAAGCAGTATCTGCATACGCCAGTGTACCGGCGTAGTGCGGCAGGAAATTTTTATTCAAACTGCTAAAGGTGTGCAATTCCACACAGGCGACTAACTTGCGGTCAGGATACTGATTTTTGAGTGCCTGCACGGTTGCTTTTACCTTGGAAGGGGCATGGGCAAAGTCTCGATAAGCTATGAAATCTTCTTTCTTTCCCAGCAATTGTAGCCGCTTTGCTGCCCCCCCGAAAGAGGGAATGGCTGCAAAAAATTGCTCATCGGTCACGCCTGTTTCACGACAAGCGTAATAAGCTGCTTGCAGGTTTTGTAGATTATGTGTGCCAAAAACTTGCAGCGGTACTTCTTGCCCATCCTCTCTTTGTAGCCAGGTTTGCCCGTTTTTTACAGATGCGGAGAATCCTCCGTAACTGGCAGATTTTATATGGTCTGCCTTTTTCACCATGTCTGCCAAATGCTTGTCATTTTTATAATAAAAAAGATGTCCTCCTTCCGGCATGGTTTTAATAAAATGGGAAAAGGCTTGCAAATATTCGTCAAAAGAGGGGAATACATTGATGTGATCCCAGGCGATGCCGGTGATGATGGCCACATGAGGATAGTAATGCCAAATTTTAGGACGACGGTCTATGGGAGAGGACAGATATTCATCTCCTTCCAAAATGATTACTGGCGCATCAGATAGCTGCACCATCGTTTCAAAACTATCCAGCTGAGCCCCTACCAGATAATCGAATTCCATACCAGCATATTGCAGAACGTGCATAATCATCGCCGTAGTGGTTGTTTTTCCGTGGCTCCCGGCTACGACTACCCGTTTTTTGGATTGGCTCTGCTGAAAAACATACTCGGGGAAAGAGTAAACCGGTAATTTCAATGCTTGTGCTTTTTTTAATTCGGGGTTGTCCGGGCGGGCGTGCATACCAACAATGACAGCGTCCAAATCCGGCGTGATTCGGGTCGCATCCCAGCCCATTTTATTCGGCAACAAGCCGTATTTGTCCAGCCGGCTGCGAGAGGGGTCATATATTTCATCATCCGAACCGGTTATCTGGTTTCCGAGCAAGTGAAGTGCAATTGCCAGATTGTGCATTACTGCGCCACCGGTGGCAATCAGGTGGATTTTTTTCATAAAAAAGCAGATTTTTAACGTAAAAAAACGATTTCCTGCTCATCTGAAAAATAAATCGGATAAATTTGTACCAATTTTGAAAAAAAAACCGTTTTGAGAGCGTCAAAGGCTACTTTTTGCTACATTTTTTGAAAAATTAAAAACGACCAATAATGAAATTTGTAAAAAAAATAATCCCGATTGTTTTGCTGGCAGCATTGGCAATGTCACTACAATCTTGTAATAAAGGAATCGGATGCCCCAGTGATTTCTCGATGAACCAAAATACGTCTGCCGTTGTTGAGTAAACTGAAAATCAGATGCAATCTGAAAAACCATTGCTGTTAGAGTGCAGCAATGGTTTTTTGTTTTTATTATTGATGTGGATTGATCCGCATTGTCTAAAAAATAGCAATGAACTGGAAGCCATTACAAAAAGAATCGCAACTACAGGACTTGGTCGAACGCTCCAAAAGTGTTCCCTGCCTTATTTTTAAGCACAGCCTGACTTGCTCTATCAGTTCGGTTGCCAAACACCGGCTGGAGCAAAACTGGAACCTCACGGATGATGAAATGGAAACCTACTATCTGGATTTATTGAATTTTCGTTCCATTTCCAATGCGGTAACAAGAATTTTTGACATTCGACATGAATCTCCACAAATTTTGTTAATTCAGGACGGGGTTTGTACCTTTGACGCATCGCACCTGGATATACGGGCAAAAGAGATTGAGGAATTAATAATGACCAGATCGTAACAATATAATGATGAATGTAGAGGGAGAAATGAAAAGCAGTCTGTTCCTAATCAGTCGCCACAATGACCAATATCACTATTTTTGAAACGCAAGACGGATCACATTCTCTCTTTTCGGAGCAGTACGGGGTGGCGTATCATTCCAAATATGGAGCGATACAGGAAACCCAACATGTCTTTATTAATGCTGCCTTGCGTTTTAAAGCTCTTTTTCAATCCGATATTGCCATTTTGGATATGGGATTTGGTACTGGACTGAATGCGTATATGACCCTGTTGGCTGCTTACCGACGAGGACTGACGATTGATTATACTGCCGTTGAAGCCTTTCCGATTACACTACAAGCAGTTCAACAATTAAACTATACTGGTCACCTGAAAGACGAAATTTTTGCGGCACATTTTCTACAGCTACATACTTCCAAATGGGAAATGCCTGTAGCCATTCAGCCGTTTTTTAATTTTCAAAAACATAAAATTCTTTTTGAAACCATTGATTTTGACCACCGGTTTGACATTATTTATTTCGATGCTTTTGCTCCCAATGCGCAGCCCGAATTGTGGGAAGCGCCTATGTTGAAAAAAATGTTTGTCGCATTACGCCCCGGTGGAGTGTTGGTGACCTACTGTGCCAAAGGAGTCGTTAAAAGAACACTCAAGTCGATTGGCTTTGAAATCGAAAGCCTCAAAGGTCCTCCCGGCAAACGAGAAATGACCAGAGCCGTAAAACCGGAATAATGACGAGGGGTAAGTGATGAATTTTAGCTCTTGTCCACCTCTTCCTTGTATTCCATTTCTCCTGAAAAAAGTTATCTTTGCGCCATTTTTTACCAATTACAAATGTGTGCTGATGGAAATAAAAGTGTTGTACGAAGACAATCATCTGATTGCAGTTGCCAAACCTGCGGGGGTACTGGTACAGTCTGATAGTACTGGAGATGCTACGCTTGCTGATTGGGTGAAAAAGTACATTAAAATCCGGTACGAAAAGCCGGGCGATGTTTTTTTGGGTATTATTCACCGAATAGATCGCCCTGTTAGTGGAGTCGTTATCTTTGCACGCACCAGTAAAGCACTGTCGCGCATGAATAAGCTGTTCAGAGAACGAACAATACAAAAAACTTATTGGGCTATCACGCGCAATCGGCCAGAGCCACTGGAAGGAAAACTGGTTCATTACTTGATCAAGGATAAAAGCAAAAACAGGGCAAAGGCTTTTTCCAAACCCGTCCGCCGTCATCGTAATGCCAAAAAAGGAACTTTGTCTTACAAAACGATTGGTGTGCTGGGCAACCATGCCTTGCTGGAAGTTCGTCCCGTTACCGGAAGACCTCATCAAATTCGGGTGCAACTGGCTAGCATAGGCTGCACCATCAAGGGCGATTTGAAATACGGCGATGATGAACCCAACCCCGATGGTTCGATTTATTTACATTGCCATGAACTGGCATTTGTTCATCCAGTGAAGAAGGAACCAGTGACCATCAGCTTGCCTGCACCTGATTTGCAAATGTGGCGGGTGTTTGGCGTGCATCAATAGTTCATCCGTTCACCCCTAAAATTATCGGGCAAAAGATTATTATTTTATCAGAATGTTCTTAAATTTGGTACTACAATTATAGATTCTTGTTTTTTTGACACATTCTTTTTTCTCCCTCTACCCATACACTTACAACCTGCACCATTCATCCCTGATAACTGTATTTGTTAAATTTCTATACCATAACAACTACAGATTATTCTATGAGAAACCTGAGTAACCATTCGACTAAAGTATTATTGGTACTAACCACTTTTTTATTGTTTTTCAACAATAACGCTGTTGCCCAAACTGGCAATAATTGCTTTTTGGAAATTACAACTGCAACCACCCAAAGCACTTGTCATGCTCCCAATGAGGGAAGTATTTTGGTGACCATCAATAAGGGGAAGCCTCCTTTCAGGATAGAATGGATGAACGAGCGCATGAATCTTTATAGCAATAAAACGACTGTTGACTCTGTTTTTTTGATTGAAAACCTGGCAGCCGACACTTATCATGTGCTGGTAAAAGATCAGCAAGGCTGTACCGCAACTGCTCATTATCAGGAAGTGACCAAAGCGAGTGATGAATTGCAAATTTATGTGGATACCAACCCTGTATGTATCAGTGAGGGGTTTGCTTACGTCCATCTTTCGGGTGCAGAGCCGCCCTATTGGGTCGTTCTGACGGGTGCAGCAAAACGTTCTTTTATTGCCAGAGAAAATCAGTTTCAACTGGAGCAGCTTCCGGCGGGCAACTATCAAGTACAGGTAAGTAAAGCGGGTTGCCGCCAAACTGCCGAGTTTGAGATTCAGTTTACCAAAGAAGAATTAGCAGTACATGCTTTTACGCAAAATGATTTGCCGTGTGACTTCGGAGAAGAAGCCATCATTGATATTACGGGGGGAACTCCGCCTTATAAAATTTACTGGACAGGAGCAGCAGATGCTGGCAGGACGATTTCCCAAAAGAGCCGAATGATTCAAAAGCTGCCAGTTGGAGAATACGAAATTTTGGTAAAAGACAAAAATGGCTGCGAAAGCCAGACACCATTGGTGATAAAACAGGATTCATTGTCGTTGGAGGTAGAGATAGCTGTGACGGATTTTGTTTGTCAACGCCCCGGATTGATTAACTTGCACATTAATGGCGGGCATCCGCCGTACCAAATCACCTGGCAATCCCGATTTGCCAACAAATCTGTTGTTTTAGAAGATGATTTTTACCAAATAATTCCAGTCCGGCCTGATACCTTCCAGGTTTGGATAACTGACGGGTTGGGGTGTGATTGGAGAAAAAATATTACGGTCAAACAACAGGCTAACGAGTTGTCGCTTCGGTACGTTGCTGTCGCCAGCACCCTGGAAAAAAGAGGGCAACTAATGGTCGAAGTACTCAACGGTCAGCCGCCTTTTATCCTTGATTTGGCTGCTTCCAATATCAAAATAATTGATGTGTTTCGTCAAAATAATTTTACGGTTGAAAATTTGCCTCCCAGCCGCTACCTGCTTTATCTGGTGGATGCCAATGGTTGTGCGATACAGGAGGCAGTAACTATTCCGAATGAAGGTCCGGCTTCCAGCAGGAATAGCGATTCTGAGAACCCGCAGCCAAAGCTCCAGGCGCGTCGTGATGTGCAACAAATAACGCTTTTTCAAAACACTCCGAATCCTTTTATAGACGAAACGAGTATCCCGTTTTTCCTTCCTCAGCCCGAGACCGTAGAACTGACTATCCATGATATGGACGGCAAAATTATCTTTTCGGAAAAAATGGACTATGCTGCCGGTTTACACTATAAAATTTTTCAAAAGAAAAACTTATCAAACGGCATTTTTATTTGTACTTTAAAAACAGCTACTACCACCAAAAGCATAAAATTGATTGTCAACTGAAGCAGCAGGATGCTACCGAATCAATGTGAAATCTCCGCCTGTCCGTTCGATTGCTGTATCCAGGTATCGGACTTCCAAAACGTATAAATAGACTCCGGCAGGTAGTGTTTGATTTTGAAAAGTGCCATCCCAACGCAACCGGTGCTGCTCGTCGGGCATAATATTTTCCTGATGATAAACCAGATTACCCCAGCGGTCGGCAATGCTGAATTGCAGCACTTCCTGCACGTTGGGGCTTTTGATAAAAACCTCCAGATAGTCGTTGATGCCATCCAGATTGGGGGTAAAAACATTCGGAACATAGACGCGCCGCACCGGATCCACCAATACCAGTATGGAGTCAGTCGCTTCACAGCCCAACTCCGAAGTGGCAGTCACTTTGTAGGTTTGAGTATTAAGGGGTAAAAATTCTTGAGTATCACAGTCTGTTTCGCAGCGTTCTTGTGTATTGGGCAACCAGTCATAGCTGGCTACCGGATAATTGGTTTCGGGTACTAATTCAACGGATTCTCCCAGTGAGATACGAATGTTTTCTCCCAGTTTGATAAAAAAGGGGTCAGGGTCAGCAAGGATGAACTGCTCGGAATAGCTACAACCCAAGCGGTCTTCAATTTTTAAATCAAAAGTACCGGCAGCCAAACCTTCAAAGGCGGTGGGCTGCGAACGGACCCATTCTCCCAGAGTAATCTGAAAAGGAGGGTACGTATTATTCACTTCACGAATGGTAATCCGGCCGGAAGAATCACCTGCACAAATCGGGTCTTGCTGTTGAATTATTGGAGAGATGCCCTTGTCGGGCAGAACTGTCAAATTCAGGGTGACAATACTATCGCAGCCCAGCGAAGAAATCAGCGAATCAACATAAACGCCGCTGGAAGTATAGGCGGAGTTGGCGGTTTCATAAGTCAATCCATTGCATATCGTATCCGTAATAGTCCAGAATTTGGGGACGACCTGTACTATTTTGGTATTGGAATTAATGCGGCATTTGGCATTTTCCAAATTAGCGGGTGAATTGGCAATGAGGTAACGATAATAATAAAGGCCTGCTCTTTTATCGGAGTGTGTAAAGTCTAGCCGGTTTGCTCCTGCCAGATTTTCCCAGGTGTTGCCATTGTCAAAACTCTGTTGCCATTGAAAAGCAGCGTCCGGGAATTGATCGCCCGTTACGGTAGCATCAATATCAATCGGGTCGCCATCCTCACAAATATTGGCAATCGTAACGGGGAGAATTTCGGCTAATGGGCCGCAGGCCCGAAAGGTGATGTTATCCAGCCCCAGGTCATTCCCGATACCACCGGGAGCATTATTGCGCAGCCCCAGTTTGAGGGTAGTTTGCCCCGGTTCGGTGGTGAAGGTGAAGCCATAGGTGTTCCAGGTTTCAGTTTGCGGAATAGTGCCTGTTTCGTATTGCACCTCATCGTCGAGGAGGAAAGAAACATTTGGAAGTTCATGTCCAGTAACTCCGGCTTCTATCAAATTGATAATATCTGCCGAAAAAACGTATTCTGTATTTTCACAAAGCCCTTCGATGGTTTCTTCATAAAAAATGCCGGGGGAGTAATCTGCATTGACTACCATAAAATATCCGTTGGGGTCACTGCTGTTATCTCCGATTGGTAGCCAGGTAGAGTATAAACGCGACCAGGCACCGGTATTATTGGTTAAAACAAATTGGCCATCTCCGGGAGGTCCCGACCCCACATAGCTATAAGTTGTTTGAATGGACTCCGGTCGGTTCGGAATATTTACCATGCCGCTCTCGAAGTCTCCTCGTTCAAAAATATTATCCCCCAGATTTCCCTGGCACAGGTCTGCCTGTGCGGCTATATTTGCACCAAAAAGCAAAAAGAACAGGAGGTGTCTTATTCTGCGTGGCACCATCATTAATTTTTATTTTCGGGAAAGTTAAGCAATTATTTTTTGAAAAAAGTTAATTTCCGGTTATGCGTCGGATTTTGACAGACGTTCAAAAGTTTGAAAACCAGGGAAGTTAGGGGTTGATCGCTGTTATTTTTGGACAAAAAGGGAGTCAAGCACCAAATCAGCGCCTTATCATTGTACGTTTTTGTATCAATTTGGTGTTTTTTTTGGTAATTCGACCAGAAAGAATAAATTTAACCTTGCGACTTGCAGAAAGTCGGCGAAATTCAGCTTTTTGTAATCCTGAAAATGTACATCAAATTTATTTTTTACTGTTTTTTAATGAAAAATTATGACAACGAATATTCAAAAAAAATTTGAGGTCAATGAGCCTATTGATAAAGTCTGGAAATACCTGACCGACCCCGAAAAAATCGTAGTGTGTGTACCCGGTGCTTCTTTAAAAGAAATTATTGATGAAAATAACTTCAAAGGTGGTGTTACCCTGAAACTGGGTCCTGTAAAGGCAAAGTATAATGGAGATATTTCTTTTCAGGATATGGACCCCGATAACCACAAAATGACTTTGAAAGGCAAGGGGCTGGATGCCAAAGGCAAGGGGAGTGCGGATATGTTGATGAAAACCGAACTGTCGGAAACTGCCAATGGCACTACAGTGGACTGTAATATGCAAATCTCTATTGTTGGTAAATTAGCCCAGTTTGGCGCACGATTGATTAATGATGTTTCTGACCAGATATTTAACCAGTTTGTAGATAATTTTAAAACAAAACTGGCTGAAGAATCCGCACCTGATATGGTTGAACAGGTAAGCGACCAGATTGAAACAGCTACGGAAAGTGCCGGAGAAAAAATAGCAGCAACTGCCCGCGATGTCGCCGCCGACGCTCAAGAAACGGTACAAAAAACAGCCGCCACCGTTAGCCAAAAAGCTACCGAAGCTGCTGCCGCTACTCGCCAAAAGGTAAAAGAAGCCGCGCAACGTGCCGAAACACCTGCCAGTTCTAACAATGATAATTCTCTTAATGCCTTCTCTTTAATGTGGGCAGTTATTAAAGGTTGGTTTTCCCGACTGTTTGGTGGCGGGAAGTAGCGTTTTGGCAAAGCACCTTACATCAATGCTCTCGCTAGCAAGGCTTCATAATAGGGCTGACACTCTTTTGCCAGTTCTTCCAGTGGTGCCGGGAGTTCTATATGTTGGTGAATATAGGGAGTGAATCCGGTGGATTGGTGGACAGTGTGGTACCAGTATTTTGCCCAAACCCCGTCTTCGGGTCTGGCTCCGGCATCCCATTGCAGCATAGCAGGGTCAAATTCGAGGTTCAGCCGTTCGCATAATTGCCGCAATACTCCTTCCGGATTTAGCAATAACAAGCGGGTGTCAATCACTGCTTTTAATCTGCCCAAATCCTGCAACTCCTGATACAGCTCAAATTGCGCTTTTACCCCCACATCCTGAATACTTGGATTGGGAATGACTTTGGCGTAAGAGTGGATGATCTTTCGCGGGTCACGAATCAGCAATACATGATCCATATAGGCCAGAAAAGAACGGTCTAACTCAATCAAATGATGAGTCATTTGTTTAAAAAGCACCACCGGAGTCGGATACATTCCGCAGAGCATATCTTCCACCACTTTGGAGCCATCGCATTCCATGGTTGCGAGTATTTCGGCAGTTGCCGGGTGTGCTGCTTCGGTATCCGTATGGGTCAAGTAGTGAGCATACAGGGGTTCATCTACAACGGTGGTGTCAGCGCGTTGCGCCCAACTGTACATAAAAGCAGTGGAAATATTGCGAGGACTAGACCAGATATTGAGTCGGAGCATGTGGCGGTTGAAAATTGGTTAGCGGATTTGAAAAATTAGAATCCTGAAAAGTGTGCTATCAGGCTTGTTGAGGCTATTCATTAAACTGTGTCACAGCGTTCACCGCCAAGTCGCCAAGTTCGCTAAGCAGTTGTATGCAAAGCCTTTGTGTACTTTGCGTCTTAGCGGTTAGGATAAATGATACACTTTTTTGAATACTCTCTAAACAAAAAAAGTGTCATAACCACATAGTAGCATGACACCTTTTGATTTTTAGGAGGATAAATACTCTACTTACCCAAACGGATTATCTAGCACATTAAAATTAGCTGCCTGATTATCAGACAATGCCGCTTGAATTTCATTTGATAACAATCCACTGCCCCCACCAAAATGCTGAATGATTTT
>JAOXNT010147324.1:0-10061 GCA_028565815.1 Cletocamptus dominicanus | reverse complement strand
TTGTTGTAGGTGGAAACACCTATACTTTAGAAGGCGTATATATCGATACGTTTGCTAGTGCTACAGGTTGTGATAGTATTGTTACCACAAGTGTGGTTAACCTAGATGAAATCGATATCGATTTAGCTAACTTAAGCACGATTTGCGAAGGTGCCTCGCCGGTTGATTTAGATATCAATCCTGCAGGTGGTTCTTTACTTGGGCCAGGGGTGAGTGGAACTACGTTCGATCCTTCACTAGCTGGTATTGGTACACACATTCTTACCTACGAGTTTAACGATGTAAACGGTTGCTTTGGGTCCACTAGCTTTGAAGTAGAAGTTGTGGCATGTACCGGTATCGAGGAAATCGAAGGGGTGGAGTCTGTTGCTGTGTTCCCGAATCCATTTACCGATGTGGTGAACATTAGATTCGAAAACGACGTTCGTGGAGATGAAATGCAATTCAGCATCATCGATATGACGGGACGCGTAATTGGCGAAGCATCGCATAATCCAATCATTGGTGATAACAATGTAACCATTGAAGTGAGCGATGTGGCCTCTGGCGTTTATGTGCTAGAGATAGAACGCAGTGGTGCTATGCATAGCTTGCAACTATTACGCAAGTAATTAGATTGATGATTAATTTAAAAGAGGTCGCTAATTGGCGGCCTCTTTTTTTTTTATGGTATCAGTGGTTACTGATGTATTTTTAAGCCCTCAATAAATAAGGTGAAAAAGAACATTGTTATTCTAACTGGAGGCGATAGCGAAGAGCGCGAAATTGCCATGGAAAGTGCAAAAGTTGCCTTTCAGGCCTTGCAAACCGACACCGATTATAATGTATTTCTCATTGAATTGGGTTCGGGCGTTTGGCAGGGCTACAATGCGAAAGAGGAAAGGGTCTACATTAATCGCGAAGACTTCAGTATTGTAGACGGTGAAACGAAGAGAATCTGCGATGCGGTTTTAGTTATGATTCACGGGCGGCCCGCCGAGGACGGAGCCATTCAAGGCTATTTAGACCTACTCTCTATTCCGTATACGTGCAGTGGGGTAATACCTTCAGCCATAACCTTCGATAAAGCCGCCACAAAAGCCATGTGCAAGGCCATGGATTGCCCGGTAAAATTGGCGCCGTCCATTCTGTACAGAAAAGGACAGCCTATACCTAAGGTAGATACCTATCCCGTTTTCGTAAAGCCTACCCAAAGCGGTTCTAGTTACGGAGCATCTAAGGTCAATTCCGCCGAGGAACTCTCCCAAGCGTTAACTTATGCAAACCAGTTTAGCCATACGGTGTTAATTGAGCACTATTTGGAAGGTCGTGAATTGGCTAGTGGAGTATTTTATTCACAGGGTGCTTGGCATCTTTTTCCATTAACAGAAATTGTAAGCGAGAACGATTTTTTCGATTACGAGGCCAAGTACCACGGCAAGGCCAAAGAAATTACCCCAGCCGAGGTAGATGCTGCTATAACCGAACAGATTAAAGAGAAAACGAAAGTGCTTTACGAGGCGTTTAATCTTAAGGGAGCTTGCCGAATGGATTATTTTCTCACCCCTTCAAACGAGGTCTACTTAGTGGAGGTAAACACCATCCCGGGAATGTCTAAAGCTAGTATATTACCACAGCAAGCCGAAGCCTATGGTTGGAGCCTTCATACACTGTTTAAACAGATGATAGAAGAGGCTATGGCTTATCATAAATCATTACCTTTGGGCCGTGTTTAATAAACTGAAACCTATTCCGTATCTCTTAGCCCACGCATTGCTTATCGGTTTTGTGTTGTTGGTGTTATTTTTAATTACCACGCAGTTTATAAAGCGTTATACCCGGCATAATCAGGTCATTACCCTAGTCGATTTATCGGAGATGCACTACGAAGATGCCAAGGCATGGTTAAGTGAGCGAAATCTGCGCGATACCATTATCGATTCTACCTACGTGAAAGAGCAGTTGCCAGGTACCATTTTCGATCAAGAACCTGCGGCTGGTAAAAAGGTGAAACGAAATAGACGAATTTATTTATCGGTTTACAGCAATAACCCGCCCCTAGAGGAAATACCCAAAGAGGTTATTGATAGAAGCCTTCGTTTAGCTAGAAGTAAACTGAGCGGTAAATTCAATATTGTAGATACGCGTGAAATTGCTGGCGATAAAAACATCGTTTTCGCCATTGAGCACGAGGGAAAACCCGTAGAAGAGGGGGCTTTATTGCCTAAGTTTAGCGACATAACCTTGGTGGTGGGAAGTGGCCTGAGCACCACGCGTTTCGAGGTGCCTTGTCTGCTGGGCTTAACCTTAGAAGAAGCGCGCTTTAAATTAACTGGAAACGAACTCAATTTAGGCAGCGTAGCCTACGACACCCTAGCCTTTACCGATTCTAGCTCGGCTGTGGTGCTGGCTCAGGTTCCACCTTGTGGCGTTCGTCAAAAAATTCGTATGGGAGAGGCGGTAAATGTTACCCTAACTCAAGATTTACCCACGAATTTATTCGATACTATACAAAAGTACCGCTACGATACGTTAACCATAGATAATGGCGGCATAAACGATTCATTGTGAAACGATTTTCGGTACTCTTACTAAGTCTTTTTTCTACTCTTTTTGCTTATTCACAAGGGGGAGATGCGCTCTATCCACTGCAAGGAAATGCGGCGTTAAAAGGTGCTCCGTCTATGGCTAAGGCCATCGTGTTTCAAAACAACCGTATTCTGGTTAGCGATTCTCTTGTGCTTCCTTTTGTAGATGATTTTTCCAGACCGAGTTTACTTCCTTTTGATGGGGGAGCATTGCTTGCCGATACGGTAGAAAATGCTGTGGGGCAGTGCTTGGAAGATCAGAGTTTTGAAGGCGAAGAACAAACTTTTCATACCACTCAGGCTTGGCAGTACACCTTTGATACGCTTGCGCAAACCATGGATTCAATTCCGCTGCCTACCATAGATTTACAAGTATTTGACGGTTCCTGTAAAGAGGCCACATCGGTATTTTCCGTATGGCCCGAATACTACCATCAATACAGCTTCGATTCTACCACGGGTTTAGCTTTAGATTCTACCTTATTTGAGGGCGACACTACCCTAATGGTGCATACGGTATACTTGGTAACCGTGCCGCCAGAGGTAAATTGGATAGATCGCTACGCTTATCAAAACACCACGTATCCCGTTCTGCCACCCAGTATTGGTGTGGCTACTTTAGATGGTCTTGATGAAACGGGGCTGCCTTACGATAACAGTCGTGCCGATCGCTACGGCTCAGCCGATGTACTAACCTCTAAACCCTTTGATTTAAGCGGTTTGGAAAATGATAGCGCTGTGTTTCTTAGCTTTTTCTATGCCCCTATGGGTTTGGGCGATTTTCCAAATCCCGAAGATTCTCTGCAAGTAGAATTTTTAGATGCCATCAGCGGCGATTGGATTCCGGTTTGGTCAACGCCGGGCTTCGATAATCCTAGCGACGCGATGAACGAGGGCTTTAAGCAGGTTTACATTCCAATTCGCGATACCAATTTAGTAGCTGGCCCAGATTATCTCTACGATGGTTTTCAGTTTCGCTTTCGCAACTTCGCCACACTTGCGGGCAACAACGATCACTGGCATATCGATTACGTGCGTTTAGACAAAAACCGATCGCCCAATACGGCCGACTCGGTTCTCTTGGACGTAGCCTTTGTTTACGATTTCCCCAATGCACTTAGTCGTTACGAACAAATGCCATGGCGTCAATTCGACACCTTAATAGATCTTGCCGATACCATCGTAGTACCTATTGCTGATAACGGCCAACGCGGTACAGGTATCCCTGCAGGTACCTTTGAGTTTGATACCGAAGTGGAAAATTTAAATACAGGTACTTCGTATTATTCCTTAACCGACCAGCTATTCAACCCAGATGCTCCAATAAAATCGCAACTGTTTTTTCCCTCTAGCGATTGGGTGGTCCCCAGCCTTTCGGCCGATTCGGTTTTTGTAGATGCTAGTATGCTTATCGATCCTACCAATCGAAACCGTTTGCTGCGTAACGATTCTATACGAACCCGGTATCGCTTTGCCAACGAAATGGCCTACGACGATGGCACGGCCGAACGCGCATACGGCGTAGAAGGGGGAGCCAGTGGAGTAAAGCAGTTTGCCTATCGCTATGTGTTAAACCAACCCGATACCTTAGCAGGGCTACGCATTCATTTTAGCCATATTGATGAACCCGTTGAAAACCTGGTATTCTCCATCTTTATTTGGAAGTCGATAGACCGCAGTGGGGCGGGTGAGGATTCGGTACTAGCCACCATTCCTAATGTTACCCCAGAATACATCGATGAGCGCGGCGGGTTTTTCACCTTTACCTTAGATGAATACCTAGCGGTAAGCGATACCATTTATGTGGGTTGGTCGCAAGTGGATGAGCGGAACCTTCAAGTAGGTTACGACTTGAATAGCGAAAAAGGCCACGGCCATATGTTTATCAATGTGCTTAATTTCTGGCAGCCGACGTCCATAACCCAGAAAGGATCGCCTATGATTCGCCTGTTGCTAGACCCTTCGTTCCCGTTGGATACGACCTCTATCTCACGCCGTGCGCCTATGGCTAGCATTGGTGTTTTTCCCAACCCAACCGATGACGTCTTGTACATCCTAGATCCACCTCAAGGTGGACAGTGGAATACAGTCCAGGTTATTAACGGCTTGGGCCAAGTGGTTTTAAACCAGACCATTCAGAACACATCGGTGCCGGTTTATGGTTTACCCGCCGGTGTTTATCACGCCGTGTTAACCACGAGGGATGGCAGACCGTTTCACGCTACCTTTATGAAAACCGATAGGTAATGGAAGCAGAACGTCCTGTTGTTGTATTTGATGGAGTTTGTAATCTCTGCAATACCAGCGTACAGTTTATATTAAAGCACGATAAAGAGGAACGGTTTTTATTTGCTTCGCTACAAGGGAAATACGGTAGCGAATTGCTGAGGTCTTTGGGTTGGTCTACCGAAGAATACAACAGCTTGCTATTGGTAGCTGATGGAACGGTTTATGCACAATCAACGGCTGCCTTAAATATTGCTGGTAAGTTATCTTTCCCGTGGTCTTTGGCAAAGGTTTTTTTACTAGTGCCAAAAGGCTTGCGCGATGCCGTTTACAACTACATCGCCAAAAACAGATACAAGTGGTATGGCAAACGCGAATCATGTATGATGCCTACACCCGAATTAAAAGCACGTTTTAAGGATTGATATGCTTAAACTAGGTATTGCAAAAACAGATATTACAGCCTTCAAAGAAGGTATTGGCATGTTGGGGTACGGACAGTATTTCAACATTATGGAATCCATAGAAACGCGGCTCTATTGCAGGGCCTATGTAATGGAAGATGGAGAAGGCCATCGATTTGCCTTTGCTAACTGCGAGCTGGGTTTTATTACCCCTAGTATTAAGCGAGGTGTTCTTAAAGAGTTAAAACGCAAACACGGCTCGGAGGGGTTTTCCGATAGAAACGTAATGCTTACCGCCCAACACACGCATAGTGGCCCTAGTGGGTATTCTCACCATGGGTTATATAATATGAGTACGCCAGGTTTTGTATTGGAGATATATAAAACCATTGTTTCTGGTATTGCAGAAGCCATTGTTAAGGCGAGCAGAAACATGCAAGAGGCTAGGCTTTCTATTGGTCATGGCGAGTTTGAAGCCGATAAAGAAGTGGGTTTTCAGCGGTCGCTTAAAGCGTATTTGCAAAATCCAGAGGCAAAAAACATAACCAAGGACAACCTAGAATTGGGCATCAACCGCGAAATGACCTTGCTTCGTTTTACCGATGTTTCTGGAGATGATATAGCAAGCATCAATTGGTTTGGTACGCATCCCACAAACTTATCGAATACCAATCATAAGTTATGCAGCGATAACAAGGGCTATGCGGCAACCTACTTCGAAGAGCATATGAGCACGAGTGCCAATCCTTACTTGGCGTCCTTTGCCCAGGGTAGTTGTGGTGATGTTACCCCTAAGTTTACGCCCAATCCTAAACATACTCGCCAACACGGCAAGTGGGATGGCAAGTTTAGCGATGAAATTGAAAGCGCAAAATACAATGGCCGCTTGCAATTTGAAAAGGCCTTAGAACTATTAGGCGATACCCACCCCTTGGCGGTAGATGAAATAGATAGTGGATTGCTCTACACCGACTTTGGTAATGTAGAAGTAGAACCGAAGTACTGCGGAGGTAGAGAAAATGTGCGCACCAGTCCTTCTTGTATGGGCGTAGCATTTTTGGCAGGCACCCATCGCGATGGTCCGGGGATGCTTGAACCCTTACCTACATTAACGAAAATGCTCTGTCGTTTTATGAAGGGCTACGAATACTTCCGCTCGTGGTTTATGCCCAAGGAGTGGGGTGTGGCCATGCGGCAGAAGTATACCGCTCAAGGCAAAAAAGACATCGTTATAGAAACTGGCGATAGAAAAATTATGGCTACCCGAAACATCAGCAAGCTTATCGTACCCAAATTTGCTGATGAGCTCATTCGAAATTTAAAGGAGTTTCACAAGCGAGGCGCCTTGGATAAAAACCCGTGGACACCTCAGGTTTTACCCCTTCAAATAGTTAAACTAGGGCCTATTGCACTCTGTGGTTTCCCATTTGAAATCACTACGATTGCAGCGCAGCGGCTAAAGGCTTCGCTAGAAGAGGTGTTGGTGGGCAACAAGGGCTTTAAACAAGTGATTCTTTGCCCTTACGCCAATGCATACAACGGGTATTTAACCACTTACGAAGAGTATCAAGTTCAGGAGTACGAGGGCGGCCATACCGTTTTTGGCGAATGGACCTTGGCGGCTGTACAAACCCGCTTTGAACGTTTAGCTAAAGAGATGTTAAAGCCGAGAGATGAGCGAAGCTTAAGCAATGATGTTCTTCCCATTGTTTTCTCTAAAGAGCACTTGGGCAAATTTGCTTATTACAAAGGGCAGTACGCCATACGACGCGAAAAGCAACGTGAACGCAAAGAAAAACTAAAGGCTAAGCGAAAGCAGCGCATCGACAAAAAGATAGAGCGCTTACAACAAAAAAAGAAGAAGGTCGATAACGAGAGTTAATCTTTTTCCAAAATAATGGAAGCGGCTTTTTCAGAAGCTTTTTCCTCACCTAACCATTTTTTTAGCGTAGCTAGTTTAGCTTTCTGACGCATTCGTTCCTCGCCAGCACAAATTCCATCTAAGGCTTTGGCTAAGGCCATGGGATGGGCCTCGTTTTGAATATACTCGGGAACAATTCCCTCTTTAAAAATAAGATTGACCAAGGAGATAAAATCGATATCTACCAAGCGCTTACCAATTTGATACGATAACCAACTGCCCTTGTAGGCTACTACCATAGGAACGCCGAATAAACCGGTTTCTAAGGTGGCTGTTCCCGAGGTAACCAAGGCCGCATGAGCGCCGGCCAATAATGAATAGGTTTTATCTTCTACTAGAGCAACATCGCTGTGATGGGTGAAATGGTTTTCGTAAAGTGCTTTGGGTAGACTGGAAAGCCCGGCTACTACGCGTTGGTAATCCTTTGACAGGTGCTTAGAGGCTTTTAGAAATAAGGGCAACATGGTGTTGACCTCTTGGCTTCTGCTACCGGGCAATAGTGCTAAAACGGGTTTGTCAAATGTATTAAGTGGCTCTATGGTGTCGCGAATTTCATCTAAAAGAGGATGCCCAACAAAGGTGGCTGGCGTTTGGTGCTGGGCAAACCAATCTTCTTCAAAGGGAAGTATCACCAATAGTTCGTCAACGGTTTTGCGAAGGGTTTGTGCTCGTTTCGGTTTCCAAGCCCAAACCTGCGGCGCGATGTAGTAGGTCAGTTTTTTGTACGATAAGCGCTCTTTGTTTGTATGCAACCATTTGGCTATCCTAAGGTTAAAGCCCGGGTAATCAATCAGAATAATATGGTCTGGTTTCCACTGGGTAATATCCTCTTTGCAAAGCGAAAGAAAGCGCAGAATGGAGCGCAAATGCGTAAGCACTTCCCAAAACCCCATAAAGGCCGTGTTTCTGTAATCTTCTACTTGGTATCCGCCTACGGCTTTCATTTTAGCACCGCCCCAAAATCGAAATTCGGCCTGGCTATCCTTCTCTTGTAAGGCTTTCATTAAATTGGCCGCATGCATATCGCCCGAGGCTTCGCCAGCAATAAGGTAGTACTTCATCGTATCCAAATAGAGAAGAAGAGAATACCAACGAGCAGGGTGCCAATAATCAGGCCTTTAATGGCCTCGTCCCATTTTTTATAGTTAAAGAAGAGCAGCGGGCCAACATTAAAAAACAGCCCCACTTGCAGAATGGGTAAATAGGGTTTCCAGTTGGCTATCTTTAGCATGTCGTAGGTTAGGTAATTCCAATCGGGAAGCGTTATGCGCAGCAACTCGCTAGATAAAACGGGTAAAAGAGCGCCTGTACAAATACCCAGAACCAAAAGATTTCGCTTACTCATAATCTAACTGCCATTTGCTGTTTACATATTGAATACCGTGGTGTGCCGTTAAGTCGTACTGCACCGGAACCAACGATGCGTAGCCGTTGGACAAGGCCCATTCGTCTGTATCTTGTCCTTTATCTAAGTTAACAAACGAACCCGTTAGCCAATAATAGTGCCTTCCGTTAGGGTCTTTTCGCTCGTCAAACTCCTCTTGCCATTTGGCATAGGCTTGACGACAAACTTTTATGCCTTTTAAATCGGCGGCATTCACCTTGGGAATGTTTACGTTGAGTAGGGTTGATTTGGGTAGACCTTCGTGAAATAAATTGCGCACTACCGTTGAAACTACTTTTCGCGAAGCGGTAAAATCGGCATGTTCGTGGCTAAAATCGCAGAGGGAAAACCCAACGGATGGGATACCTTCCATACAAGCCTCAACCGCGGCCGACATGGTGCCGGAATACAAAATATTTACCGAAGAATTCGAACCGTGGTTAATACCCGAAACACAGAGGTCGGGTAGGCGGTGTAGCACTTTATCTACCGCTATTTTTACACAATCTACTGGGGTACCAGAACATTCCCAGGCTTCAATGCCTTCAAAAATATCACTTTTATACAAGCGCAAGGGTTTACCCAAGGTTACCGCATGGCCCATACCAGACTGAGGTGAATTGGGTGCTACCACAACAATCTTACCGAAGGGTGATACGGCTTCTACCAAGTTTCGAATGCCGGGTGCCGTAATGCCGTCATCGTTGGTTACTAAAATTAAAGGTTTGTCGTTACTCATGGTTTAAAGGTAACGAAGAGTACATTAATGATAGTCTCTTTCCTTTACTTTTGTGTTATGGAATGGAAGTCTATAGCTCTTGTGATTACAGTTATTGCCATAGCCGCTTTGGCAGGCAAGCAACAGCAGCAGCGCGGTCACAAGTTTTTTCCTGTATTTTTGGCTATACTAATGCTCGCTGCTTTTTTAGTTATTTTGTTAAAAAAAGCGTTGTAATTCATTTATATAACCACTGGGAACGAAGACTTTTGATTTTACTGGTTCTTATGTGGGTAATGCACTGGAAACGTTGGTTTGTTGGTATTATTACTTTGAAAAGTGAAAATTTTGTTTAACTTTTGCATCCTAATTAGGATTTGTAAAAGTCGTAAATAGGGTGTAACCGAAAAACCTAAGAGTAGGACAATATTAACGTTAGTAAATTATAACTATGGAATGGTATTTAAAGGTGTTAAAACAATATGCAGATTTTAACGGCAGAGCGAGAAGAAAGGAATATTGGATGTTTGTTTTGTTTAACGTCTTATTCAGTTTCGGTTTGGGTTTAATCGATGGATTGCTCTTTAACGGCGCATCTATATTATCTGGTCTTTATGCATTGGCTGTTCTTGTACCGAGTATTGCCGTAGGTGTTAGAAGATTACACGATATTGGAAAGAGTGGCTGGATGCTTTTAATTGCGTTTATCCCTCTTATTGGAGCCATCTATTTAATTGTTTTATTTGTGCAAGAAGGCGAACCTGGTGATAATGAATACGGCCCTAATCCCAAAGCTGGAGAAGTAATAGAGGCCTAATCAATTAGTTGATTTTATGTAAAG
>JAOXNT010147213.1:0-10061 GCA_028565815.1 Cletocamptus dominicanus | reverse complement strand
AGAGAACCTTCTGGCAGGTCATCAAAGTTAATTTCTATATTTATAGGAATATCTGATGGAAAAAGATCAATAATAATGGGTGCCACCCCATTTTCTATCGCATTTCTTGCCGCAGTCGGTATAGATCCATTATAAATAAAGTTTAGTGAAGTGGTTCGTTTATTCGGCCGCCGAATGACTTTTCTAGGTACATAATGAGGATGTACGCCTTCTATAAAAGGCATTGTGCAGATGTGCTTATAATCGTCTTCTTTGTGTAAGATACGACTCTGCTTTTCCTGACCCATTACTGAAAATGTAAAAAGTAATGCAACTAAAGAAAGAGTACATTTTAGTATATTCATTAGATATATCTTTATCAAAATTTATTTGGCAAACTTCTCAAGTAAGGACACAACCTCCTTTTCATCTTTAAAGTTAATATTATTCTTTTTAGCATAGCGTTTTGCCTCTTTTATATTTTTCAAAGGCTTAAGGATATCTTTATCTTTAAGCTTTATCTTATCTAATTCTCCATTTTGTAAATAGTAGTACTTTTCTTTTGATTTCACGTAGCCGGTATCACTTCCTCTTCCATAGTTAATAGATCCACCTTCTATTATTTTGGCTTCATATTTTTTTAATAATTTAAAATTTTCTCCTTCAAAAAGAACTTCAAAATAACCCAGGGGGTGTTTGGGGTCAACCCTATTAATAAAGACTCTATCTATCTCGTCTTCATTGTCAAAAACAATAAATTTTGGGTATTCAGCACTATTAAGAAGGATGTCATTCCCTTTGTATGTGGCTACAAATTCTCCCATCTCTTTATGATAATTAACTTCTATATTGCTTTTGAATAATCCTTTATTATCATATATATCAGATTTAAAATTTTCAGGAAATAAATATATATCTCCTTTTAGTTCACTATATTTTTTTAATCTAAAATTAGCATTATCAGCAGACTGTATAAATGTTTGAGAATAAATAGAAGAAATAGTCAAAAGTGTTAATACCGTTGAAATCCAATTTTTCATTGATTATAGTTTTATTATTTTATAATTATTTTTCCTCGAATCACTTATTATCTCCAAAAAATAATTTCCTGATAATAGTTCAGTTAAATCTATCTTACTCCTTCCTGTAGAACTTATTTTTGATATATAAACAATTTTTCCATTCAAATCACTAACTCTTATATCGTAAGAAGAAATGTTAGGATTTGAAACATCAATGTATAATATTCCTTCCTCCATTGGAATGGGAAAGATCTTTACACCTTCTATTTCTTCGTAGGTCGTATTGACTGATGTAAATTCTTCCGATTTCCTGTTACATCCTCCTTCAAAAGTAAGAACAAAGAAAACACCTGTCTCATCTTGATAGGGATAAGTCCTATTGGTTTGACCAGCAATAGGTTCCCCATTTTTAAACCATTGGTAGCTTTCAGCAGCTTTAAAACTGGCTAATTGGGTGCTATTTCTGATCACCCAATTTGAATCTAAACTATTTGGTACAATTTCTATATCACGAGAATAAGAAGAAGTTACCTCACCATTACTTACACTTAAATTAATAGATTTAGTACCGGAAGTAGGGAAAGAAAAGTAAACTAAATCATCTGTTGAAGAATGTGCTTCTCCATCTATTATCCAATTTCTAGAACTATAACTACCTTCACTTCTATCAACAATATAAGTCAATCCTTTTGCACATGGATACATTATTTCAAAATTTGAGAATAATAAGTTTTCACATGAACCTTGAAACCAATTAGCACTATTCTCTATGTTGCTATTCAAACCAACTGATACTGAAGCTTCCCCGGATAAGTCAATGTTCCTAATTATTAAATCATCAAAACAAAACTTACGATGAGTTCCTATAAAAATACTTGCAGACCCATTATTTGATTCTAAAATCATAGATCCTGGTAAAGTAGCTTCCATATTAATACCATTATTAACCTCAATTATTCCTCCATTGACCACATTTACTTGACCATCAATTATAGAAAATGAATCAACACTGAAACTAGAATTGATATTCGCTTGAGAACTATTAATAATTATAGTTTTCAAAGTGGAATTATTAAGATTAAGATCGTAAGAACCAGAGTTTATTAATAAATTACCATTTACATTATGTGAATTCAATTGCACATTTCCAGTTGTCGCTCCATCCATCACTACAGTGTTTCCATTTAATGTAAAATCAGAATTTTCCCTGACAATTAGCGTTTTCATGCCTGTAATATTTACTTCTTGACACTCTACATTTGATCCAAGACCATCCACAATTATATGATTGTAAAAAATTTCCTCATTACCTTGGAGAATAACGTCCCCATCAACTACCATCAATGAATCAACTGTAGCTCCTTCAGTCTGTACTATCCACGGTAAATCACCATTGTTCATTACTCTTAATGAAGTATTTATTAATTGTGACGAGCCCAAGGAAAGGACTTGAGGATTATCTGAAATTACGTCCATTAAACCTATATGGCCATTATTAATGGTCAAGTTTTCTTGAGTCAATTGAGAAGTTGTATTAGCCTGTAATGTAAAACCATTAAGATTTAGCTCTGCTGTAGATTTGGACAACCATATAATACTACCTACATTAACATCGTTGATTAAATTTACAGCGTAATTCTGTGCCCCACTAAATGAATTCTCATCAAATATTACCTTGGTAGAGTCAGAAGGGATAATATTGGCTGGCATACCTCCAGAAGTCAAAGACCAATTATCTGGATCATTCCAATTGCCAGAGTCACCAATCCAATACAAATTAGTCAACCCAGAATTTTCAGATTCATAGGATACTAACAAACTAAATGGCTGACTATTCCCAGTCAATTGACCCTTATGCCTTATTTTGATAAAATATTTCCTTTGCTCTGGGTTCTCAAATTCTATTTTTTCTACATTATCTCTAAAATTATCCCCTCTCGTAGCAGCTATTCCTGGAGTTGCAGGATTTAATACCCATGGCATTACTTCATCTCCTGCTTCATTTACTATTCTCATATCAAGATCATTTACCAAAATAAGATCTTCAGGATCCAATACCCTTGGCGGAACAGTACCTGGCTGATCTGTCCATACTAGAGTAGCGGTAATTTTTTCTCCTGCTATAGGATCTAATTCAAGCACATATTCTTCTTCATTATTTAATTCGTCTTGGATGATAATATTATTAATCCCATCATTATTTATTAAAAATTGTGCTGCATCATTAACATTTATCATCCCCCACCCGTATTGATAATCAGGTCCATCAGCAGCCCCGCACTCTAGTGCTGTATGAATAATCAATCCTTTAAGTGAGGATGACCACATATACTCACCAGTCAATTCATTTTGTAATTGTTGCAACAAAACACAGGATCCTGAAACTACAGGTGTCGCCATAGACGTACCATTGAATGAAGCGTATTCATTATTTGATCCTGAAGTAGGAGAATAAACATTAACTCCTGGCGCACAAATATCTGGCTTTACCCTACCATCATCCGTAGGGCCCCAACTGCTAAAACTACTCATTCTTATTTGTGATGGCGAAACATCAGTAGAACTTGTTTTTTCTACCGCTCCAACGGTAATAATATTCTTTGCTGTGGCATAACTTGCGATAATATCAAAACTACCATCAGGAGGAAAGGTTCCATCACCACTATCTCCTCGATCATTTCCAGCAGATTTACAAATTGTATAATAAGGATGCTGAACGATGATTGCATCCCAAGCCCTTGCTCTGCTATCATAGTAGCCAAATTTATAATCTTCTGAAGTACTTACACTTGCATCACCAAACCATTGACCCAAGGAAGGTACCCATCCTGCCAATGGACCATAAGAATGATTAGAAACTAATAAATTGAAAGTAGAAGCCTCTGTAAGCATTTCACTGGCATCATCATTCCAGTCATAAGATACGCCATCTGCTTTATGAGCTATTCCACGCGCTCTTGTATCGACCCCCTTCGCTATAATGGTCCCGAGAACATGCGTCGCATGATCTGACACTTCCCCTGCTTCATTAATAGTAATTTGACCTTCAAACTCGACATGTTGTTGCCTTGGTACTCTCTGGTCCCAAACCCCGACTCTCATACCTTGACCTGCTATATCCAATCCAAAATTACCGCCACTATACAACTCATCTGCACCAATACTTCTAGCTGATTCTGCGTTGTGCGTACCCATGTAAATAGGGTGGCCATCCACAACATCAATCAAATCATATGATTGCTTATTATCATACAATATCTTCTTTACTTTAGGGTTTTTGCTTAGAAAATCTGAAATTCTATCTTCTCGTTCCATTTTCATTAACTCCAATTCGCCAATCAATGCTTGAGTGGCATTTTCATTTTTCTGTGCTTGAAGTAAGTAAAATGCAAAAAAGCAAAAAACAAACGTGGTAGTGATTCTATAATTATTCATCATAATGAGCTATTATATCTTATTGAAATATTAAAATATCGCTAATCCCAAATTGTATATATCATTCACAAAAGTTATATAATATTTATTTATAACTATTTTATTAAATTTTGTCATTCTAAAACTAAGAAAAGAAATTTAATAATTAATAAACAAATAACTTATACTTTGACAAAACATATTTAAATAAAAAAAGATCACTACAAGTAACTTTGTAGTGATCTTTATCTTGTGTAAATAATTTTATGTAATTATTTTACTGAGGAGTCAGCACAACTGTAGCTTGGTCTCCAAACCCATTAACCCAACTGTAGGTAATCACTCCAGAATCAGGATCTACACTCCCAGTAACATTAACAGCAGTACCAAAGGGTTCTCCAAATTCCCCCGAAATAGCACCACATATATCAACTACTGCTCCATTCAATCCTCCACCTTGGACGAAATCAGGAGTTATTCCATAGACATCATACCATTCAAGGTATAATCCGGCACTAAAATCACTTAACAAATAAGTACCTGGTTCTGTTTCAGTCAGTCGTACCATATCATTAACAGTAACTTCTCCAGGACAACAACCATCAGTACTTGTTCCAGTAGTTGTCGAAGTATAAGTACCTGCCAAGTTTGACTCACAAGTAATTTGTATATTATGTGTACCATTATTATACTCTGGATTAATAGGTATATCTCCAGATTCAAGCGTAACCACAATCGTAAATACTTCACCTGGCTCTATATTATCATCCATTATTGTAATTGGCAGTTCTCCTAAGCTAGAATTAGCCTCAACCGTTCCTGTATTACCAGATACTGAATAATGAATACCTTCTATAGCTGTACTACTTGCATCAATAGAAAAAGTGAAATTGATAGGACTTGACTGTTGTCTAGCGCCAAGATTCACCATAAACCCACTAGGAACTCCTTGTCCATCATTCACTCTTAAATAGGTGTAGCCTTTTGAGCCAGTTACTGTTGTTGCAGCATCTAACTCCAAATATTGATCGTCGAAAAGAATGTCCGTACCTGCATCTTCACATGATGTGGCGATCAAAAACATTCCTATCATTAAATAAAATATATTTTTCATTTATTTGATAATTTTATAATTAATCAATTAATAATTTGGATTTTGCACTAAGGCATCATCGAGATTTAATTCAGCCTCCGGAATGAAACTAAGGATTCTGAAATCAGAATATGATAAAGTTGGTTGACCAGACGCTGCTGTTTTTGGGATATCCATCCCTAATCTCTTGAGATCAAACCATCTATGACCTTCCATAGCAAATTCCACCCGACGATCTTTCATAATTAAGTTGAGTAGATCATTGCCGCTAGCATCCGTCTCAGATAAACCTCTTGCTGTGCGGAATTCATTGTATATATTTCTAGCACCTGATTCATCTCCGCCTCTTGCCATTCCTTCAGCAGCAGTAAGATACATTTCACTGATTCGGATAACTGGAATATTTTCTCTGAAGTCACCCGCTTCGCCTTGCCATTTAGTACACATCTGAGCACCATCAGCCAAGCCATCAGTATCCACCCAAAGATTTCTTCTCACATCGCCTTCTTCAGACTCTATCGCATCTATTAATTCCGGAGACCCAACTACAATAAACTGAGCAGAAGGGGTCGTATTCATTGTTAATGTATGTAAACTGTTGTTAACCCCATCTACACTACTCCAGTCAGGTGTCAAGATTTCACTTTCAAAAATTGCTTCAGGATGAGGTGCTTGGGTCCAACTAGCCATATAGGCTGCACTGTCCAATAATTCTACTCCGTTTGCATTCGCAGCTGATATTGCATTCATGGCTGCGGTTGCTGCCTCACTCCAATTCCCTTGATACAACTGTACTCTGCTTAATAACGCTAAGGCAGAAGCATTAGATGCCCTGAAAGGAAAATTGCCAGGATCATTACTGCTCAGCATAGACGCAGAAGTCGTCAGATCATTAACCATCTGAGTGTATAATTCTGTATTGCTTACGCGTACTTGAGGCTCAAATGCATCAGACACGCCCTCTGTCGGATTTAACCTAAGAGGAACAGTTAAGTTAAACCCATTCACTTCTTGCCCTGGCTCATAACCGTAAGCTTTGGCTAACTCATGGTAATTCAATGCTCGAAGAAATAGGGATTGACCTATGAGGGCATCCTTAGCTGACTGACTACCCTCTACATCACCTACTTTACTAATGATAGTATTCACATCATTGATACCACGGTATCTAGTCCATCTTTCAAGGTGAGCTCTATTAGCATTTACATACTCTTCTTCGTATCTTCCCGTTCTATTCTGAAAATCAAGGTTGTCCGCCAAAATTTCAGGTTCTATCATACCTTGTTGTCCATACCAGGTAAAATCATTTACCCTATTGTAAGCTGATAACATTAAAGATTCAAATCCATCAATGGTTGATAAAGCCACTTCCGGTGGCAGGGTATCCGGGTCCAATACTTCTAATCGGTCTCCGCAAGAAGTCACCATCAAAATTACTACAATAAGGAAGGCTTTGATTGAAAATATTTTATTTTTCATATTAATTATTATTCTTTTTTTCTAATAACTTATCTAAAAATCAATTTTTATCCCCGCTGAGTATTGTCTTCCTACCGGAAAAGCACCAAAAGTAGATTCATCAATGTTGCTATTCGCACTTACGACCTCCGGATCTATTCCATCATACTTGGTCAATGTCCATAGATTCAGCCCTTGAACAAAAATATTGATATTATTTATACCTTTTTCACTGAGAAAGGTGTTTCTGATATTATAAGAAGCTTTTAGTTCTCTAAGTCTTAAGTAAGAAGCATCAGACATATATCGAGTAGAACCTATAAATCCAAAATTACTGGCCACTCCATCCAACACACCTCCCTGGATAGGTTTGGGTACATTGGTAACATCTCCCGGTTGCTTCCAATAATCTAATTGTGAAACCAATTGATTATCAGGAGAACTACCAGCTGCTGCTACGTTATATAAATCACCATTAAACGCCTCATGTCCCTGCTGAAACATAAAAAAGGCAGATATGGTCAAACCTCCAAATTGGAAATTATTGGTAATTCCACCAAACCAATCCGGAATCGGACTACCGGCTATAATGGCATCATCAAAGGTAGGATTATAAATAGGAACTCCATTGGCATTGTAAACCATTGGACGCCCATTGGCAGGGTTAACCCCAGCATAATCCAATAAAAAGAAGAAGTTTACAGGTTCACCCACAACCAACTCTGGAAAATCGCCATCAAATATGGTATCCCTACCTTCAGTTAGTGATTTTACTTCATTTTGCTGGAAGGACAAATTTAGACTGGTTGTCCATTTAAAACTACCTGCATCTATATTAACTGAGGAAAACTCAAAATCAATACCTTGATTCTGGATTTCTCCTACATTTTCAGAAATATTAGGATCTTGTATACCAGAAGAAGTAGGAATCTGTGTTGCTAATAATAAATCCCTGTTGTTCTTTCTCCAAAAATCTATAGATCCATAAAACCGTGAATCTTTAAAACTAAAATCCATGGCAATATTGGCTTGTACGGCAGTCTCCCATCCTAATAAATCATTGGCTAACCGAGTAGGTCGTAAAGCAGCCGCTCCTAAATACTGTCCTCCATTACCATAAGTTGCTACAGCAGGGTAGTCATCTGGGTTTCCATTGGAATCTCTAAAATCTGAATTACCAGATGTTCCATAGGATCCTCTTATTTTTAAGTTATCTATAAAACTGGATTCCGGAAATAAATCTTCACTAATTGTATACCCTCCAGATACCGACCAAAAGTTACCATATCTGTTGGCAGAACCAAACCTAGAAGACCCATCTCTTCTCATGGTAAATCCAACATAATACTTATTATCATAATTATATTTTAAAGATCCAAACACCCCTTGCCTTCTGCTTGTTGTAGAAAACCCTCCTACTGCAAAAGGGTTTGCAGCAGAATTTAAATTTCTAAAGTAAGGGTCCGCAAATCCGCGACCCGTAGCAGAAAAAAGTTCATAACTATTTTGATAGTATTCATAACCAGCCAACGCACTAATGTTTCCGCCTAATGCTTCAGTATTGTAAGCAAGTGTAGACGTAGTGTTATAATTAATCGCTAAACGATCAGTATGGCCTACCTGTCCGCCAGTAGCAGCAAAAACCGGAATGGTACTAGGCCTATTATTGATGTCTTTATTATTGACATAATCTATCCCCACAGAGGTACGAAAGTCTAAACCTTCTAGAAGATTATAAGTAAGTCCTAGATTACCGATGGTCTGTAGTGAACGACCATCTCTTACTTCTTCGTTAACTCCCTCTAAGATATTGTAGCCAAATAAGTGCGACTCCCCATTTAGTGGATAGGGATTATATTCTCCCGTTTCGGCATTAATGGCAGGAGAAGTAGGCATGGATGCAAAAGTAGATACGAAGGGTCCATTGACAAAGTTTCCATTAGCGATAGAGCCAAATTGATCTGTTCTGGCAACAGATAATCTCATATCCATATTCAGGCGATCATTCAACTCAGCATTAAGGTTAAATCTACCAGTAAAACGCTCAAAGTCATTCTTAATAATTTGACCCTCTTGAAAATCGTAAGAGAAGCCTGCAAAGTAAGAAATCTTCTCGGAACCACCAGAAGCTGATAGATTATACTGTCTCTGGACTCCAGTTCTAAACATGACATCGACCCAATCGTAAGATTCTAAATTGGGATCATTAGGGTCCCCATATAAATCAATAGCCCTTTGTGCCGGTAAACCAGCATTAACATAGGCAGCTTGTCTTATTTGCGCATATTGCTGAGCATTCATCATTTCGTAGAGATTCATCGGTTCCACTCTACCCTCTTGGGCTGAAAAAGAAATACTAGGTTTTTGATTCTTTTTCCCCATTTTGGTGGTAACCACCACAATACCATTAGCTCCTTGCGCTCCATATATCGCTGTTGCAGCAGCATCTTTTAATATTTCGATAGATTCAATATCATTAGGGTTAAGTGCATTGAGCGGATTGGCAGACCCTTGACCAGAAATCCCATTGGTTCCCATTTGCACACCATCAATAATAAATAATGGTTGAGTTCCTGCATTAACCGATCCTATTCCCCTAACATTTATATTAACAGCACCACCGGGTGCGCCAGATGCTTGAAATATTTGTACACCAGACACCTTACCTTGTATCGCTCTATCAAAAGACTGCACCGGTAATTGCTCAAGCTCTTCAGCCTTCACACCTGTAACTGAGCTGGTAATATCTCTTTTTTGTTCTGTTACGTAACCAACCTTTACAACTTCATTGAGCAGAACACCTTCTGCCATAATTACATCTATATTGGTCTGGCCATCTACTGCAATTTCGGTAGTATTATATCCTGTGTAACTAAATACTAAAACAGCATCATCACCAGGCACATCAATAGAGTAATTTCCATCAATGTCGGTGATTACACCTGTTGTTGTGCCTTTGATTGACACATTGGCACCAATCAAGGCTAGTCCAGAGTTATCTGTGACTGTTCCAGTAACCGTCTTTTGTGCAAAAGAAAAACTACAGAACATCACAGAAACCATCAAGAAAGTCAAAATTTTCTTCATGTGATTTA
>JAOXNT010146991.1:0-10088 GCA_028565815.1 Cletocamptus dominicanus | reverse complement strand
ACGGTGTTAACTTCCATGCGTGATGGGGCGGAGGCATGTCTTTTCAAGCCCATAGATGAACCTGAAGAATTATTGGCCGTTGTCGATGATGCTACACGCAAGTTTCGAAGATGGCACACGTCCGTGAAGAACCTGTTGCGTCGGCGAAACAGGCAGCAAGAACTGAAGTTGGTAACGGCTAACTAGTCGTTGGCTCTATCTACCGCCGACTTTCATTAACCTGAATTGCAAAACTACTCGCAAGCAGCCACGCAACCCAGATGCTCAAACTGCACGAGATGCGCGGCTGCTCTAAAAACTAGGAGCTGTAAAGATGACTACCGAAGCCTCCAACGGGATTCGTTCCACTCTTATCGACGATCCCGATATGGTTGAACTTATCGCCATGTTTGTCGAAGATACTCCTTGCAAGGTCCAGTTCTTTCAGGAAATGTTAGATAATGCGAATTGGGGTGAACTCAAACGCGCGGCACATCAGTTGAAGGGATCAGCGGGCGGCTATGGATTCGCATGCCTTACGCCCGTCGCACGCAACCTCGAACAACTCGCGGCCCAAGGGACTGATGCGAAGAAGATCGCGGAAGCTGTTGACGAAGTAATTCGCCACCTTCAGGCGTTGAGGGCAGACTGAGCTCGTTTCACGGTTGCCTTTACCATGGATCTCAAGGGTTTAGCCGCTCAAGTGCTCCCAATCCTTGGGAGTGCAGCAGCAAACCACGCCTTTATCGCCTGAAGGGCTGATTTTGCTACTGGCGATTAAAACCATTAGCTAGCCACGTCAGGAGTTTGCCGACCGTAAAGAAAGATACCCACTGTCCCCACGAGACCGCTCGACACGCACAGAGCGATGGGAATTGCAGCCCACTCAGTTGAATAGCTAAACACAACGCTGCTCACGGCGATACTCAGCCACATGCTGCCGGCGGCCAAGCAGCGTAGCTTCATTGAAAACGGCTTGGTGCCATCCAAATAGCCTCGGTAGAACCGTAGGATCCTTAAGTTCAGCACCTTCTCTCTCAATTCGGGGTTCCCGCGTCCCAGGAAAAGAGATGCCAAGATCAATGGCCCCGTGGTAGGCAGCCCCGGCAGGTAGATGCCGACAATGGCGATCGCCGCCATTGCAATGCCCAAGACGGTCCACAACCAGCGATAGCACAGCTGCGTTTGAGTTGCACCAATTCGAGGAAACCTCAGCTCCGCAAAATAGATTGGTGGCTCTATAAACATGGACTGCTATCCGTACAACCTGAACTGCAAACAATCTCTGCTCCGAGCCTGCCGAAGCAAGCTAGCGAACTCTCTGTCACGTCTTTGTAGATATACGACTGTCACCCACGGTTTCTGAAACTCTTTCAGCTGATTAGCTCGAATGCGAACAAATTCGACCCGATGAATAACCGCACAGGGCCTCAAATGCCAACCGAACTGCAATTTTCTGCAAGCCTTACCAATTTGATTGACTGCCAAGTTCTCCACCTTTCAGGCTGGTCAATCTCAACATGAGGCAGGCCTGACACTGCTTCATTTCACGAAAGTCCAGATCTTCAATATCGTGAGCATCCGCACCGTTGAAAACCATATCATAGTGCCCGAGAGGTAAACGGTTTCAGATTCCATCGTCGATACCGAAAGAATCGCTAGCCTACCAGCCAGCAAAGTTTTCCCAAGACTTACCTCACTGTCATCAAGTCAACTCGCCCGGACCGTAGCGGATCAGCCTATCCGCACGGCGCCGAACGAACCCCAGAAAAATCCCATGTTCTGTGCGGTATCTTAACTGTACTTAAGTCTAATTTGTCGATCTCCCTTTCGACCGATACCCTACGGCAGTTGGATGCTGCCGACGGAGCCAGCGCCGGTTTCTGTACTGCGAAATAAAACGCCCAAATCAGCAGTCAGTCGAGCGATGGTTCTAATCAGCATTGGAGAGCTCAGCACAGTCAATCCTACCAGGATTGAAGCACACCTGAAGATGCCCAACAAGAAGGTACGCGGCACGCTCAAGTACCTTCACTTTAAAGCTATCCCAATGTGGAGCAAACCGTTCTTTGCTTTCGCTCCAACGAAAACCGAGCATAGAATGGCAATAACCAGTCAGATAGGTCGAGGTAATCGGTCGTTTCCATCCAATTCCAATTTGTGGAGAATCAATATGCTTTCGTTCAAAAAGCTAATGCCGACTTGCGCCATTGTTGTTGGCATGCTTATATCAGCCCAGTGTCTCGCGCAAGATTCGGGCCAGATTTCCGAATCGACTCAGGGCGCCACCAACGTCCGAGGCCAGGCCTCATTACCGATGACCAGCCAAGGTTATGAGGCCGCCTATCGGGTTCGCCCCATGAGCATACCTCAGCAGCGAGCCAGGTTTGCCGCCGACCAGCGCACGCTACGCCTTCAATGGAATGAATGGATTGGCTATTCGCCCCTGCGACCATCAATGAATGCTAGTTACATGTCGAATGGGATGAATCGATTCTATTTACCTTCAAGAGGAACCATTGTCTCGACAGGCCTTGCACGATCCTGGTACTGGTAAATCATACAGCGGATAAGTTATAGCGGGCAATCTAGAGAAGTGCCCCGACAGTGCACTTGGTAAAGCAAAAGGGCTCGTCGGAATACGACGAGCCCTTTCATCATTAATCGTTGCACTAGCAATGCAGGAGTCGGCGGGAAGGAAGTTTACCGCTTGCTAAACTGTGTGCCGCGGCGGGCACCATGCAAACCATACTTCTTACGTTCTTTCATACGCGAATCACGGGTGAGAAACCCATCGTCACGCAGTGGCTGAAAGTGTTCTTCATTGTAGCTACAGAGTGCCCGCGACAATGCCATCCGCACCGCACCAGCCTGCCCGGTCAGACCACCCCCGTTTACTCGGGCGATTACGTCGACGCTATCGGTGACACCCACATGAGCAAGCGCTTGGGTGACCGCAGACTGATGCTGCGGAGTTGGGAAAAACTCTTCCAATGGCCGACCATTGACCGTGATTTTCCCCGATCCGGATCGAACACGAACCCGAGCGACTGCAGCCTTGCGTCGACCTGTGCCGAGCGAGTCGCCGTTAATCTTGTCTTTTTTCGCTGTGAGCATGTTAAAACGCTATTTCTTCAAGAAATACAAAATGACAGCAGTTTGTTTGAACAATCACCAGGAAATCAACTAGAAATGCAACGGTTGTGCTTACTAGAGTTTCCGGCAGACATCAGCCGATCTTCTTTCCCAGCTCAATTGATTCTGGTTGCTGCGACTGGTGCGGATGCTCTGGCCCCGCGTACACCTTTAACTTGGACAACATCTTCGTCGCGAGTTTATTCTTGGGCAGCATTCGCCGGACCGCGTGGAAGATCAGGTCCTCCGGCTTTCGCTCAAGACGCTCCTGATAACTTTCCATCTTTTGCCCGGGATAGCCATTATACCAAGCGTAGTGCCGGACCCCCAGTTTGGCTCCCGTCATCGTCACCTTCTCTGCATTGGTAACAACGACAAAGTCACCTGTATCGACGTGGGGTGTATAGGTTGGACGGTGCTTGCCCATCAGGATCATGGCAATATCACTGGCCAAGCGTCCTAATACCTGATCGGTTGCATCGACGTGATACCACTTCTTCGGGATCTCGTTCGGCTTTGCAAGGGTTGTTTTCTGTTTCGTAATCATGAACTCGCCAGCTCAAGCTGTTGTACTGTTTTCAACTATTCAATTGTTCTAAGTGGAAGCTCAGAATTGCGCCCCTACCCGGCATGAACCTAACCCGAATTCACATACTGTGCGGTTTGGATTCGCTTTGCCAGGATTCAGCCTCAACACGCTACCGCAGCAGTTAAACGACTAAGCAAACTGCACTTCGGCCGCATTTCACCCCACGTTCGACGTAATCTGCCGCGGGAGAATTGCATATGGAATTCCGAAGTATACTAGTGGCTGAATTTGCTGACAAGCCGTTTTTGCCAGCCCCAACCGCTCAACGGCTCCAGGTTCTGGGTCTGCCGGTGTAGATCAGCAGCATCTACCTCACATACGGTCCCATAATCCGCAATTCGAACTAAGACTCACGTTGCTCCGAGCCGGTCTCATCGTCGTTCGCATCTGCCTCCGCAGATTTGTTGTTGGCAGGGGAGCTGCCAGAATTCGCCGTTTCACTGGCCTCTGACTGCGCGGAAGCAGACGGTTCAGTTGGTTGCTCTGGGATCGGTGGGACCAAATTCTCCAAGGCATCCTCCTCGTACTCCATCTCATCCAGGGGAGAATGATCCACGGCGTAGCGCAGCACCAAGTAAACCGCAGCAGCAGCGGACCAGAAAAACCCAAACCAATAACTGCTTACCAGACTGTCACGCAGCCAATCGCCGGCGGACAAATAGCTCGTCAGCTCGGAGGACTCGACCGGTCCCGTCAATGCATAGGCCAGACGTACTAACCACCAGCCTCCGTTGACAACCGCATAGACGAGCAGCCATCCGATCCATCCGACAGGCACTAATAACAAGACGCACAACGCAGCGACCACAGGTCGTTGGAACAGGTAGGCGTTAGAGCGATTGAAGCCTTCGAAGGCGTCAGCGTTTTTCTCGGTACTGATTGCACACACGCTGAGCGGGAATCCGATCACTAAGCCTACAACCATCCGGCCAAGAGCAAATACGACTGGAAACAGGATCAACGCCATGATTCCAGCCACGATTGCTCCAACACTTCCCAGGTGAGCAATCCATCCGAACACCAGAAACGGAATGATGAGCAGCAGGATGGCAACAAAGTACATACCTGTCGACCACAAATACCCTTTCAGGCGGGAGCAGACAAGTTTGCAACTGTCAATCCAGGAGGCGATGGTCCTTTGCCCCAATTCCACCAGGGCTCGCCGCGCAAGCAACCCACCAAATAAGGCACCGACGGTCGCGACCCATAGAATCTCAAACGTCAAAAAGGCAAGTTCGTTAACGCCAAGCTGCCGAAAAGCCACAAAACGAGACAACCAATCCGCAAACCCAGCAATCGGTTGTATCAATTCTTGCCAGGCTAAATCACCGGTCTCATCGGAGATTACTCTGCGAGTGGTCATGACCGTTTCGGCCAGGCTCGATCCGCCTGTACCTGCCAATTCCTCCGGCACATCGCCCGAGGGTGACATTCCCCCCGCTTCAAGCATCCGCGGGGAGAACAGCTGCTGTCCAATCCACCATCCAACCCGCAGAGCAAGCGTCGCTAGTAAGCTCACAGCCAGCGTGGTCATGCGGACCGCCGGGGCCAGGGCTCGAGTCAGAGGGTACCACCACCAAAGCGAGCGTTCCCATTCGATTTCAGTCTGCGGTACGTAGCGATCTTCGAAAGGAACTTCATCCATGGAGTCGGCTCGATAAGAAAGGAGGAAACGCGGAGTACCGCACAGCTTCTAAGAAATGATCGATCACCCTACCTCTAGTTCCCTCACTCTCTCGCTCGCCTCAGCGGCGACCGCTAGGTCATCGGGCAGTAAGTTGCTGTACAAAACGGGGGCACTGCACAAAACGCACAGATCAGGGACTTATCAGCACCTGACTCTCGCTCGTCCGCTTTGGGTTGTCCCATCCCAGCGTCGAGCTGTCACAGGTTGCGCCAAGCCATCAAGGTCTCCCATGTTATCAACCTGCGGCGATCCGGCCAGCCCAGCACGCTTGCTCGGAGCAAGGGAAAGGAGTTTACGGGCAGCTAGGGGTCATGCCAGCCCGGGGGTAGAATTGGCTTGCTAGCCCGCCGCCCTTCACCATTCGGGGACGCCTGCGTCGGGCTATCCAAATTCTCTTCATCGTCCGACGGCTCGCAGGTCACGGAGTGTTCCTCATTCAGCCAGCGGCCCAAGTCAATCAGCTGACATCGCTGGCTACAAAATGGGAAGCTCTTTGACATCGTGTCAGCCAACATATCGCATGTAGGACATCTGGGATGTTTTGCTTCACTCATACTGAATCGTTCTCGATTGCTAATCCACCGATTGGGAAATGCCTTGCCAAAATTCGTCCATCCCACGTTGGCTTATCCCTACGCGGGATGAAAAATGCGGGCAAAAGGTAGTTTGGGGGGAAATCAAGCCAGCAACTGGCATTCGGATAAGTTGGAAATGCCCGACTTCGTGCGCCCGTCGTTGCTTATTAAGTTCCCCACTGCTGGCGTTCCACAGTTTGGCAAACCGACTCGGACGCGATCCGCTCACGCACTGCGGGAAGGGACAAAACGATAGTTGAGCAGGCAAACGCCAGTCCCGCTCCAGCCAGTACATCGCTCGGGAAGTGGGCCTCGCTGATCAGCCGCTGCAAACTGGCAGCTAACGCTAGCATAACAAACATCCATGAACCGCCTGGAAAGGCAAGGGCCAGCCCCACCGCCAATCCCCACGCGGTAGCAGCATGCCCCGAAGGAAAACTACGTTGGCGAGCGTCCCAGAAATTGGTCTGGACGATCTTCGGTGGCTCGGCAGCCGGAGCTTCCCCCACCTCCGCACTAGGTTCCTGAGTCTCCGTACTAGATTTCGGGAGATCCGTAACAACTTGCAAGCCAATCGCATGCGGCCGAACTCGGACAAAAGCTGCTTTCAAGCCATTGGCCGCCAGCCCGCTAGTGACGGTAATTATGATAGCAATCATCACCAGCGAGCGTTTCGATTTGGCCACGATCCAAGTCGTCGCCAAGATAATCGCCGCTCCCGAACCGTGGGCGAAAGCTTCGCTCAGGTGGACCGCTTTACGCAAATCCCCAGGCATATCCCAATCGCTTTCCAAGAAGATTTGATCCACCTCGAGAAGAAAGCTCAAGCTTGCTAGCAATCCAGCCAAGATTGCCCCAGCAAACAAGTAGAGCCGATTACTTAGGCATTTTGCCAAGCGATGCGGCCCCAGCCAGGACAGCACTGCGGACAGCCGACTTGACCTCTGGTGGGCTGGAGTTGAGCCTTCGGCTGTCTGTCGATCAGTCACGTCCTCGTAACCCTCTGGCGGTGAAGAATCGGAAATCGTCTCGATTGGCTAGCAAAAAAAATGCCCCTACGCGCACGAGTAACCAGTCAAGCTGCGCCCCAGAGACCGCTGTCGCAAATCCTCTATGGCGAACGACGCTACCGCTAGCCGATATCCAACAAAGCGTTCTGCGGAACAAAAACAGCAGCTGAAGCGGGAGACGCTTCAGAACCTACTTTTTGTGCCCAGCCCTAACCTAGCGATAATAACTCCTAGGCGAAATTCTCGAAACAAGGCTGTAAGCCCCTGGTCCTCACGCAGTGCGAATCCCTGGGGTGAAGTTTCCAAATGCCAGCTTCCCACTTGGACCTCGCACATTGAGTGCGTCATGCAAAAGGGTAATGCCGTGCGGGGAGGGGTCAAAGCCTATTTCGGGAAAGTCGGTAGTCGTTAGAATGCGTCAGAGTAACCACCGATATCTCTACCAGAAGGAATCAGATCGTGGGATCCGCGCTCGAAAGTATCAAAACGATCAACTCAGCGGCGCGCACCTTTCTTCTTCTGCTGCTCATCGCAATCCTGGCTGTGGGTGGCTGGTATGTCTACGGAGAATATAACAAGCGGGATCTTCTGCTTGCTGAGCGCGAAGACCAGATTCGAGCCGCTCAGGAACGCCTCGGCGAACTGGAAAGCGAATTGGATTCGAAGCAGGTTGAGATCGCCAAATTGAAGGTTGATTTGCAAGCCAAGCAGGATCAAATCGACCAGCTCGAAACGGCAATGCACCTGTTGAAGACCGATCAACGGTTGGCGCGTCTGAAAGTCCTCGAAGTCGCTCGCGATGAGGATGGTCAAGCGGTTTCATGTAAGCTGCAATTCGTCGAACTCTCACCACAAGGTGAGCCGCTCTCGGAGCCGAAGCAGATTGAATTGCCAGGCGATGTTGTTTACATCGATAACTGGGTCGTCAAATTTGATGATGCTTACATTGAAAAGGGGGACGTTGAACGTGGCACTTCCTTGTGTCTCTTCCGTCGCATCTTTAGCGAACAACAAAGTCCCAACGATGGAATTTCGCTTGATGAAGTGGGCATGCGTCCGCAAGCCTACGCCAGCGGTGGGACGTTGAGCGAGTTTGAGCAACGCCTGTGGAGCGATTTCTGGGAATTTGCCAACGATCCAAGGAAGGCGGCGGATATGGGAATTCGAGCGGCCAATGGTGAAGCCGTTTCAATCAAGGTCCGGGAAGGTAAGTCCTACGGAGTCACTCTGCGGGCTTCAGGAGGATTGTCCATCCAGCCGCTCTCGCAAAGCGAAGACCAAGCAGAAACCCTCTAAAGAAAGTAACGCAAGCGATGCTCACGTGGCTGCTGATCCTCAGCCAAATCCTGCTGGCGGCGTACCTGGTGGTGAGCTCAAACAGTCCAGACTGGAATACACCGTTAGGCTTGCTGGTTACCACCCTGATCGTCGTCGGGGTTGTCTTGAGCGTCGCATCCCTGCTAGCGATTCATCCACGTCACCTGCGAATTCATCCTGAACCTGCGAGTGCGGCACGGCTAGTTACCCATGGACCTTACCGTTGGATCCGCCATCCAATGTATACCGGCTTGCTCTTGGCCATGCTTGGCTGCCTATTGACGGAACCCGCAATTTGGCGGTTCGTAGCTTGGCTTTCCCTTGTCGTCGTACTCGATCGAAAATCCGCCATAGAAGAAAGCTTGCTCAGCTCACGCTTTGCCGATTATGCCACCTATCGGGCTCGCACCTGGAGGTTACTCCCTGGGGTCTGGTGAAGCCCCAGCTTAGCATCGATCAATCAACAAGTCCTCCAAGAAAGCTGCGGAAAACTCTGCTTTCGCGGGAGCGTAATGCGACTATCGGTCACGAATTGATCGAACGTTGTTCAGAGAGTGGTCCGCAACGAGGCTTTGCCCGATCAACCGGATTGCGTCAGCACTCGCTTTCCACAAAATCAAATCGAGGGCTACTGCATCACAGAAGCAACCAGCGAGAAACCGCGTTCTTGCAATCGCTTGCAAATTTCTTGCATCCGCTGTCGATTCACACCGAGATCGGAATAGCCCAGTCGAGACGCAGAACGGAAGTGCAGCAATTTCCTGCCCTCGGCTTGCCCGACATCACCTATCCGCGTTTTTTCATCAGGCGGTGTGACCAGGAATTCGACGTCGTCAATAAAGCGAAATATAAGACTCTGGAAGGTTACGTGCAAATAGTCTGATTGGCGGTCCACGATATTGGTTCTTGGGAACTCACTGACAACCTGGGCAACCACATCGATCATTTGCTCGCTGGTCCCCGTGTAAGCGAGGGGCACAATCTGCCGATCTGTCCTAGAAGCGGTCGTACCTACACAATTGGGACTCGATGGACAATCACGCAGCCTGCCATCAATCAAGCCGACGCGGATGCGCGGATCGGAACCAGAACTCGAGTTCATCGGTATTCGCTTTATCTGATCATGGCAATTTGATCTGTGAATCTATCCGCTTAGCTTGGGAGAACGCCTTTCGCGCCGCCGCAGACTCCCCTTTGGCTTCCAGAACGAAACCTCGCGCCAGCAGCAATTGGGCCGGCGGTGGCGCCCCGAGTTCGGCTTCCGACAGATCGGCTTCAGCCTTCTCAATCTCACCGGCCTCAGCGTAACACCGCGCCCGGATCAGCAATGCCAATGCGTATTGGTCAGGATCTAATCCGCTGCCCTCCAAGGCTGTCTCGATCTCGGTCAAGGCTGCGGTCGTATCCCCGGCATCGACTAGTTCAACGGCACGATCGTAGGCTGCTTGAGCGTCAGCAATCGAGGACGATGCAACTTCCCCGCTACCGCATCCGACTGTAAACAGCCAGCCGAGCATACACAACAGCACAAGAAACAAGCGCATCATTCGTCTTTCCATCATCAACCGCCCAGCTAAAGCAAGGATTTTCCTGAACCTCTAGGCTACCGGCAGGCGGCCACAAACCAACACTTATGCCCGAACGAGACGGATTATTGATCCAGCGAGGCGACTTCACCTCGATCCCGAGTTCCGAAAGCCCTCCAGATGAACAGATCGATATTGTCGCTTACGAACTGAACCGATCCATCACCGAGAGATGCATTGACACCACCGGTGTGCGCGCTGCGAGCACTG
>JAOXNT010146990.1:0-25493 GCA_028565815.1 Cletocamptus dominicanus | reverse complement strand
AAAGTCTCCATAATGCAGACCTTTAAAGAAGTGATGCCGCCGCGAAGCGAGCGTATTTTAGCCGCACAGCGGCTAAAATTTAAGAATACGGGCAAAAGAGAAAAACGCTTTGTTCTTGACTCACCCGGGTGGTGGGGTAGAGGTTGTAAAAAATCAAGTCTTGATTTAGCAATGTTTTTCGAAGCTATTTTTTCGTCATGCAATGCGTCCATGATGCAATGATCCATTAGTTCCTAGCACCAAAAATAGCCTGGCCAACTCTTATCTCACTACTTCCTTCTTCAATTGCAATTTTAAAATCACCACTCATCCCCATTGATAATTTATCCCAACACTGGTTGCCAGCTTCTTGCCTTAAAACCCCTTGAATATCTTTTAATTTTTTAAAGCAGCTCCTTACCTCCTCAGTATTATCCGAAAATACTGCCATAGTCATTAAACCCTTTACGTTTAAAGAGTCAAAAGACGAGAGGTTTTGAGCAAACTTAATTACTTCAGTTAGGGCAAGTCCATATTTTTGCTCTTCTCCAGATGTATTCACTTGAACTAAAACATCAACCTTTCTTCCCTCTGCTTGTAATCTTTTATCAAGCTCTTTGGCAAGTTTGAGACTATCAAGAGATTGAATTTCCGAAGCAAACTTCGCTGCGATTTTCGCTTTATTTGTTTGAAGATGTCCTATAATAACCCATTCGATATCAACACTACTTAGTGTTTGAGACTTTTCAAATGCTTCTTGAATACGATTTTCTCCAAACCTTTTATAGCCTGCACTGAAAGCTTCTTCGATTAAATGAGTAGGTTTTGTTTTTGATACAGGAAGCAAACTTACCTCAAGTGGGTCTCTTCCCACACTTAGGCAAGCCTGCTCGATCTGATGTTTTATTCGACTAAGATTTTGGGCAACACTCATTTTTAGACTGTGTCATCACAAGCAAAAGACTCTCAGTTGAGCTACTTTACCTTCTCTAGTGTTACCATTCCAGTAAGCGACATTTTCTTTCCATCACTAGTTTTAAACTCTACTTTTCCAGAGAACACCTCAGATCCTCCAGAGGACTCAGAGATAACACCATTTTTAAAAGTTTTAACATCAGTTACATTGTTATAATATTTAGTGCCACCTTTCTCTCCTTTACCTGGTATTTTAGTAACCACTCCTACATTATAAGTACCACTTGTGCTACCCTCTGCTAGATCCCCATCTGCCTGAAACATTTTTTTCATCATAGCATCTCTATCGATACTACCATCTTTTTTAGTCGGTAAATTTAGCACAGATTTACTTCCATCTTTTGCCTCTGAAGTCACATTTAAAACCCCATCTTTAAGAGTTTCTGTAGAAGTTTGAGCAAGTGAAACTGAAGAGGCAAGACAGACAACTAAGAATAAAATTGAAATTTTCTTTATCATGGCTAGATATAAATTAATTAAGAGTTAAATTTAAACAAAGCTTTTAGAAGAAATATAACAACAATAGAACTATCAGACAACATGATCGAAGCAATAATAAACTTTAGCCAGTGCATGTAAAAGTGGATCTTTAGATGAAGTCAACCTTTCTTTTTGTGGGCCACAAGGTATGATCCTAGCAGCCCACAAAACTCTCAAAAAGTATGACGGCGGGTTGTAGAAACGTCAATTTTCCACATTCCATCCACAAACCAAACAGCCCCGACTACAAAGTCAATCTGCTTGTAGAACATAGGACTATCACGCTTAGCCCTCCGATGCTGCCAGCACCCATCGAAAAGACCCCCATCGAAAAGACCCATTGGGTCCTCATCCGGATGGACCATCACAAGGTTTAAGCTGCTCAGTTTGCCCTTAAGTGAGGAAGCGTAGAAAAGAAGCTTGCCAGAGCCGGCAGCAAACCTCATAACTGCCCTATCAAGAGCATACAGCCTTCTTCTCTTGTACTCAGACATTTTAGGTCTTAGCTTTCCTGAGAAGATCACCAGCTGAAAACTTCTTTCAAGGTGCCGTCTAGGGTCCACCAAAGTCCACTCCCACCGAGGATAAGTTTTTAGCGGATGATGTATACCATGGTACTCCCCATCACGAAAAACCGAGCCATCACAAGCTTGCTGAGCGGCTTGCTCGAAGGCAATCATATAGCAGCGTCGAATCCCCTCACTTGCCCTTTTAAGCAAGTTATCGAGATCCCCTTGAGGGATTTGTGGGGCACGGTTATAGTCAGTTGCAGTCATTTTTTGTCTCCTTAACAGTTGTTGTTAAAAATTCTTCAAAACTTTTAACAACAACTGCAAGAGAAGATTAAAACCTTTAAACTTCATCTAAAGATGATGATCGATAATCACACAATTTTATTAAAATGTAAAAAATCTGCTGATTTGTCTAAGAAAGACTTTTAGTTTATTCTAATCATCAGTGGTCGCAATATTATGAGGAGTAAATAAAATGGGCACTATGGCTGTGACAACATTCGAGCTTTATGATGGAGCAAATCTCCACGAAAAGCTCGCTAAAATCAGGCAGGCGTATATTGTGATTCAAGCGCCTGCTAAGATCCTGCCGCAGACAATGGATGTGGCTCAGTTTCGCCCAATCGGAAACTCCATCAGCACCAGTCTTGCCAGATGGCAACACGGAGTTGTTGAAGTTGAGGGCGTAACATATTTCGCCTACAAATTCCTGTGGTGGTGTCAGGATATGGATGTTTTGGGTTAAATAAAGGTGGGGAATGCTATCATGGCTTTCCCCACAGCTTTTTTAAGGTTTTTAATTGCAACCACTTGTCTTTTTTTGCAAACACGTTTTCTTTTGATGCGATCTTTGCTCTTTCTGTAATCAGTGCCAATGGACGCATTGCATAATAGAAAAATTGCTTCGAAAAACATAGCTAAATCAAGACTTAGTTTTTTACTACCTCTTACCCCACCAACCCCAATGCGTCCATGCCCGTATTCTTAAATTTTAGCCGCTATGCGGCTAAAATACTCTCGCTTCGCGGCGACATCCCTTCTTTGAAGGTCTGCATTATGGAGGCATTATGCAATGCCATCATAATAGCTGTTTGTCTGTTTGCAGCAGTCTGTAGTCTGAAGCTAGAGGTCAGTGCCATATCAGGGCATAAGCCTATAGTCAGAAGTTAAATGGCTGAAAAATAACTTGTTATTTTATATATACTTCTTTATCCATATCCACAAAATCAATAGAAACTGCGATATTGGGAGAGCTGAAAAGCTCCTTAAGGGTTGAGTAAATTTTTGCTCCAGCATCTTTTTTTTGTGTGCTAGTTCTGCCCTCTAGCAAGCGGATTTCAAGATGGACAAAAGCTCTTTGAGGATCTCCATCTCCCACTACAAAAGAATCAACAACTCTAATCCTGCTTTTACAAGCATCTACAGTAGCACCTGCAGAACCTTCAAGAACCTGATGAAAACTAAGCAAGACCTCTCTAATATTTGCAGGAGTCTCAATATTTGCAGAATGTTCTAAAATTAAATGTGGCATATTAAAAAAATGATTATACTTTTTCGGTTTACGTAATCAGTTAATCTACAATACTGTTGTTTTGCTGGCGTTAGCCTTTCAGTAAATCTGTAGTCTGAAAAATTCAACAGAAAAAACTATTTAATATTGATCTATTAAATATTTAATTAAATCACTTGAGGTTACAATACCTACAAGTTCATCTCCTTCCACAACCGGAAGAGAATGAAAACCTCCATCAACAAGTTTTTGTGCTGCATCTCTAACGGTACTCTCACTTGAAATAGAAATAGGGTTTTGAACCATCATATCTTCAATTTTAACAGTATGATCTAAGGTAGCATCAACTGCTCTATCGTCTGTGCCAAAGGCATCTCCAAAACTTAACCTCAATACATCTGTATAGCTAATAATACCAATTAGCTTCTTACCAGAGACGACAGGCAAATGGTGAAAACTACCCTCTGCTAATAAATTTCTTACCTCCGAAAATGTAGCATTTTCATTAACAGTCGAAAGCTCAGTCGACATAACTTTTGATATTTTCTCGTTCTTTTTCATCTTATAAAATTACTTTTAAAATATACGTTTATCTTAAAACTAACTATATATAGATTAGACAATTAGGCAATTAGAAAATAAGCAAGACTCCAAACTTACCTACTATATACTAAAAATTACAACTAATAACGAATCCTCACACTCAAACAAAACAATCTACTTAAACACACGAATATCCACCAGGGGAGCTTACACCATAGCCATTTGAAGCAAATCCACTAGATAAAGAAAACTCCAATCTACTTAAACACTTTTTAAACAACTCAAGGACCGCCCCAGGGGTAGAAGATATAGAAAAACTTGATTTACAAATAGATAATTTAATAGGAGAGATTAACCATTTAAAAATAAAGAGAGATATTTTAATGAGAGAAAAAGGTATAGGACCAGTGATTTCCTCTGTCCTACTTGTGTTTTTGCCAGAACTAGGAACCCTCAATAGAAGAGAAATCGCATCACTTGCTGGGATGGCACCGTATAATTAAGACAATGGAAACTTTGAAGGTCAGAGACATATTGGACGCATTGCATGATAAAAAAATGACTTCGAAAAACATAGCTAAATCAAGACCAAAGTTTTTTGCCACCTCTACCCCACCACCCCAATGCGTCCATACCCGTATTCTTAAATTTTAGCCGCTATGCGGCTAAAATACGCTCGCTTCGCGGCGGCATCCCTTCTTTGAAGGTCTGCATAATGGGGGCATTATGCAATGCCCCCGTTATGCTCTCTTCGGGGAGATCCAAGAGGGGTGAAAAACCCCTCTTGGGGACGTACGTCCTCTATCCATATAAATAACTTCTAAAACTAAAATCTTTCAAATATGGAATGAAAAAATTATATTTTTTCATCCTCTTTCTATTGACAATATACATAGTCGCTTAGGGATCGTCCCGATGGGACTAGTTTTTTTTTGAATAAAATCTAATTTTCAATAAAACATCTTCACTCTTGCTTAACTACAAAATCCAAGATATAATTCACTGAAGTTTTTCAAGAATACAAAGTTTAGTTAAGTCCTTCCTAATAGTAAGTCACATAACAAATTTCACTTCTTGTCACGATAAGCTCGCTACTAGTGGGTTTATTAATATTAATACGAATACCAAGTGTAGAATTATTTTTTACGCTTAAAATTAAATAACACATAAATAACACAATGGAAAAAGGAACAGTTAAATGGTTTGACGACCAAAAAGGTTACGGTTTTATTCAACAAGATAGCGGCGAAGATATATTCGTTCACTACTCTGAAGTTAAAAGTGACCTAATCCAAGAAGGAGATAAAGTTGAATACGAAATCGGCGATGGCAGAAAAGGACCATGTGCTGTAAATGTTCAAGTTCAGTAGTAAGAACTTCTAAACTTTGTAGATCGAGGCTCCCTGCCTTGGTCTACATCTACTCTGCCTCACCTGAGTAAACAACCCTACCTAAGTAAATAATAACTCTTGTCATTATCTAAAACATCCATCCAACCCTGCTTCCAATTCATAGCCATTGCAACTAAAAAAACTGCCTTTGGGCCTTTAAGAAGTGCGATCCTGCCCCTTTTTTTCATATCATAAGTTTTTAGAAGCCTTGCTTTGCCGGAACTTACCAAAGAGCTATAGCGAAGAGGTTCTAAGTCGATATTAATAATTGCATAAATCTCTTCCCCACTTAATGGACTTTCTTTAAAATTTAGTGCCTGTGTATTCACACCGCCTAGTTTTAAGTAATAACTAAGCCATCTTTCAAAAAAATTAATTGAATAAACTTCTTTCACTTTTCCTAAATCTTGACTTATTTCATTGGCCATAGAAGTAACAGAGTACTTATTTGATCTTGCTCTTTGATAGACATCAGTATAGGAAACTCTAAAAAGAATTGAGAAGAAAACTACAAAACAAGATAATTTTAAAAGTGGTTTTTCCTCACGAATAAAAAATGCTGATTGCTTAATATAGTCTCTTATCCTAGGTGCAAATTCCATTAGCCCAGCTGCTCCCATATATGATAAAAGACCATATACTGGAAAAATATAACGAGAAGATTTGTTAGTTGTAAAAGACATAACGCCTACAAAGACAATTGTGACAACTGGAGAGTAAATATAAATTAGCCTTTTTAATTTATCCGACTTTGAAAACTGGACTAAGGTCTCATCACAAAACCACTGCCGCAGCTCCCCAACATATGTTAAGTACCCAAGATGTTTTCTAATTGAGAAGATATGAGCGAGAATAAACATTACGAGCCCAACCCCTCCAATAATTCCTAGAGAGGCAAAAGAGGCAAAAAAATAAAAAAATCTTCCCTTATCAAGGCGTGCCTCACCAACCGCTCTCAAAATAATCTCCTCTTGCACCTGAGCAAAAAGAGCCCCTACCCCAACAGCGTTTACCAAAGGTACAATCCACAAAAAAAGAAGTACTGTAAAAATAAAAAATCCTTTTAGGTTTATTTTTATAAAATCGACAACGACATCTTTTCCTAGCCAGCGACGCTCCTGCCGAAGCTTAAAAAGGAAATAAAACAAAAGTCCAAAAGCATAGAGAAAAATAATTTGCGGACCTTTTACTAAAAACCCTAAAGCCGTAGATAGCCAACCTAAGGTATAATAAAGCTCTTTTTTCTCCTCAATGGCCCAAAAAGCAAACGCCAAAGCAGCAAAACAAAAAAAGCTAAAAGTCATATCCATTTCAGCAGTAATAACCTGCCTTAAAAATGAAAACCCTGTTAGGAAGACTATGGAGCTAACTAAAACACTAATTCCTCTTGCACCCTGTTTTTTATAAAAATAAGCATAAAACAAGCACATTAAAGTTCCAAAAAAACATGATACGCTTCTTGATACAAACTCACTATAAGAGCCAAAAACATCAAAAACGAGTGCTAGAAACCAGTAGTATAGTGGAGGTTTTGTTAAAATAGTCTCACCCAAAAGAGTAGGAACTAACCAGCGATTACCTTCGAGCATCTCCCAAGCAATAAGTACCCTATCAGCCTCAGTATGCCTGTAGAATTCTGATACCCAAGCTCCCCAAAATGAAAAAAATATTGCTAATAATAGAATTATACCAAAAAGGATTTTATTATCTTCTAGCTTATCTGCTAGGGCATAAAGCTTATGCTTCATCATAGTTACTTATCTCCACTTTTTGCTTAAGATAGTATCGCCCTCTATCATCAATCCCTATTTTTCCAGCAGCCACACTAGCATCATGTCCAAAAAATATAGTCCAGTCATCCTTACATGCTTGTTTAAGGAAACGATTTTTTTCCTCTAATGTTTGCTGAGAATCAAGATCATATCCCATAATATACCTGAGGGGTATATGCTGAGACAGCGGTATTAAATCTGCCGCAAAAGCCAAACACTCACCTTCACTGCCCTTAATTAAAAACCACTGCATCCCATAAGTATGCCCGAAACTGTGATAAGAAAAAACTCCTGGGAGAATCTCTTCACCATCTGTTGTAAAATGGACATCAGCAGATTCAATCATCTTAATATTATCAGCAAAATAACTTGCCCTATCTTTAGCTAAGTCGTACTTTGAATGCTCTAGCTGCCTTTTAGTTAAAAAATGCTTTGCTTGGGGATAAACCAAGGATAGTCCCTCGCTATGTTCTTTTACTGCTCCAGAGCAATGGTCAAAATGCAAGTGAGTTAGCAAAATATCAGTCACTCCACTGATCTTCTCACTTAGCTCCCCCTCACCTTCATACTTAATATTATATATTTTAATTTCTTTATCCTTCCACCTCCGACCCATTCCTGTATCAATAATTAGTTTTCGTGAGCTTTCTTGATCAACCAAAACTAGCAGCCTCGCACACATTAAAATCCTATTCCTTTCATCAGGAGCTATTGCTCGGCTCCATAAAGTTTTAGGAACAGAGCCAAACATAGACCCTCCGTCTAATGAGAAATAATCACTAATGTAACTATATATTTTGTATCTTCCAACTTTTGACAATAACATCTGTTTTTTAAAACTGAATCTCTACCTTATCTCCCGGCTTTAAGCCTATTTTATCGCTCACTCCTGCTACGACTTCTATAACATACTTTGCAGGGCCCTTAGATGGAAAACTCTTTGTACTAAAAGGAGTTGTATTTTTTTGAATAGAAACTATCTTATAATTACTATTTATATAAATCATATCAAGCGAGGTTGGAGTATTTTTCATCCAAAAACTTCTAGGAGCATCGCTATCAAAGATAAATAACATCCCTCCATTCTCTGCAATATCCTCTCTGTACATTAAACCTTTTGATCTTTCAAATTCATTATCCGCAACCTCAAGGCTAAAGACATAGCCTTTCATTGCACCAGATGAGTCTAGAAACTTGACCTTTGCACCATCTTGATTGCAAGAGAGTAGGCATAAGCTAACAAAGAAAATAGAAAATATACGCCCTAATTTTATCAGTCTTTTCTTATTGCATTTCATTTAGCAAGCTCATAATATACTGGTTAATTTTCAGAATAAGAATGGACTATATATTAAAAAGTCCAAATTCAACTTATAACACCTTTTTTACTAAAGTAGTAACTGGTTTAATAGCCCTAACAAATAAATTTACAATGGTAGATAAAATTATTTCAATTGCACATAGCCCTGACACTGATGATTTATTTATGTTTTGGGCAATGATAAACAATAAAATAGACCTTAAAGGCTATGAGTTTAGCTATAGGTCACTACCCACACATGAGCTGAATACCTCTGCCATTAATAACGAGTATGACATAACTGCTATCTCGGTTGCTACCTACCCTCTTGTCTACCAAAACTATTTGATAATGCAAACTGGAGCTAGCGTAGGCAGGGGCTATGGTCCAGTATTAGTCTCAAAGACAAAAAGAACTCGTCAAGAGATTTCAAATGCAATTATTGGTGTTCCTGGACAAAACACTACTGCTACCTTAATTACAAAAAAGCTATTTCCAACAGCGAGATTTTTTAGCTATTCAATTGAGCCATATGAGACAATATTTGAATGTATAGAAAAAGGTGAAGTTGATGCTGCTGTTTTAATTCATGAAGGACAACTAACTTACAAAAAAAGAGGACTTAACTTAATTATGGAATATGGAAAGTGGTGGGATCAAAACACCACACTTCCTCTTCCACTTGGAATAAACGTAATTAAAAAAGATTTAGGAGCTGAGGCAATAACTGAAATCTGCAAAATAGTTAAAGAATCAATAGTGTATGCAAAACAAAACAAAAAAACAGTTCTTGAAGATTTACTAGAGAAGGAACTTATAGAACCAAAAGACTTTGATGAAGGAAACTCTCTTGATAAGTATCTTGATATGTATGTAAGCGACGACACAATTTTTATGGATAAAAGCTGTAAAAATGCTATTAGTACGCTTTTAAATATGGTTGATTTCTCTGAAATTCGGTATACGCCCCAATAGTCTTTTTTCAGACTTCGGACTACTAACTTAAGTACCAACTATTGACCAGTGCCCTAACCTCTTATCACCTGCACCGAAAAAACATCCACTACATCTTCTCTACATCTAACGTGGCACAGCTAGCAAGTGAATCTGTTCCATATAAAATTCCAATACCTTGTTCTTGTAGTTTTTCTATCGGTGCTTTATTGCAGCCTAGATATTCATTACTCTGAGGACAAAGTACAACTTTAGACTGAGTTGATTTTATTATTTCAATATCTTCATCAGTGATTTCGACGCAATGAACTAAATACGTATTTTCCCCTAGTGCTCCGATGTTAGATAAGTACTGAATAGGAGAAACGCCGGGCTTTGGAATTGGGGGAAATCCAAAGACCTTCTCTAAATGCTCAAGCTTTCCTTCTCCTTTTGTAAAAAGCTCATACTCTGCATAACTCTCTGCTACATGAATCATCAAAGGAACCTCTGCTTTTTTGCAATAGCTAGCTACTTCTTTTGCTACATCTATATTTACAGAATACGGAGAATGAAGAGAGATGCCCTTAAGAACTTTAGAGGCAATAAATTCTGAAACAAAATCAATTGCATCAGCAAACTTATCTCCAGCTCTTTTCTCAGATAGCCCTAAAACTTCATAAAACACTATACCAGACAGACCAGAGTTATGAATCTCTTCAAAACTAGTGCCGTCTGTAGAAATATCATAGACATAACTTGTACCAGATTTTTTAAGAAGTGAAATACCGTAATTAATGGCATTCTTCTTAGTTTCTAAGTCTATGGGGTTTAGCCCATATTTTATTATATTAATAAGCCAATTAACAAAAACTTCACTATTGTCAGATCTATTTCTTTTATTCTTAATTGGATAGATTGGCCTTAGTGAACTTGCGTAACTTAGCTCTAAGTGTGTGTGTGCATTAAGTTTCATCTTAATAAAATTGTTTAATAAAAAAGGCTAGAGAAAAAACAAGCGGCAAAAATCCCAGCGATATCTGCACTAATTGCACTAATAAATGCATGTCTTGCACTTAAAATGCCGATTGAACCAAAATAAACAGCAATTACATAAAAAGTTGTCTCAGTACTACCCATCATGACTGAAGCTAAAAAAGAAGAATAGGAATCTGGATCATCATTTATAATAGAACTCATCACACCAAATGCACCACTACCGGATAGTGGTCTAGTAATTGCCATTGGTAGAACCTCTGCAGGAAGTCCAATATGCATTGTAAGGGGATTTAAAAAAGAAGTAAAAAGATCAAGAAGTCCCGAAGCTCTAAACATCGCTATTGCAACTAAAATTACTACCAAAAAAGGAATGATCTTAGTAGCTATTTCAAATCCTTGCTTTGCACCATCAATTATCGTCTCATAAATTTTCACTCCTTTACTAAGTCCATATAATACAATAGAGAGCATTAAAAAAGGAAGTAACCACGCTGAGAGAAACTCACCTTTTAAAAAGACAAGCCCATCCTCTAAACCTTTTTGATACAGCTTATTAATGACAGAGACAAAAAATAGAAAAAAAGCAAACAGGCTCAGGTATTTTAAATAACTTGGTGGGTTTTCTATTTTCAAGTGGCTAAAGTCTTGCTCCATCTCGTTATAATCACTAGATACTGTATCGCCAGCAATATCCGTCGGCGAATCTCCTTTTGCTTGAACCACCCTTTCACTATACTTTGTATCAGATTTTGCAAAGAATGTAGCGACACTAATGGCAACGATAGTTGATACCAGAGTTGATAAAAAAGTGGGCAAGAATATTCCTGCAGGATCTGAGCATCCAGCTGCTGCCCTTACCGCAATCACTCCTAGAGGCAAAATTGTAACACTTGAGGTATTTATTGCTAAAAATAAACACATTGCATTTGTAGCTTCTTTAGGAAAAGGGTTAATTTTTGAAAGCTGCTCCATGGCTTTTAAACCAAATGGGGTAGCAGCGTTACCTAAACCAAGAGCATTTGCAGAAACGTTTAAAATCATTGCTCCCATAGAGGGGTGCTCAGGCGGAACATCAGGAAAGAGCTTAATCATAATTGGCTTGATCGCTTTGGCTATAGTTTGCATAAAACCACCAACCTCAAGAATTTTCATTAGACCTAGCCATAGCGACATCATACCAATAAGTCCAATTGCTAAGTTAACAGCTGATTTAGCAGAGTTAATCCCGGCAGTATTAACTGCCTCCATTACTCCATCAGAACTTGAAAACCCAGCATAGACAATCGATAAAACAATCAGTAATATAACAACGGTACTAATTGCAGATTGGCGAGTGCTTATATTTTTATTTTTTTTATCTACCAATTTATAAAGTTAAAATATGAATAAAATCTCCTTAGACGAGATACTATCAAATAATTTTGCACCTAGTAAACTCAAAGCAAGCAACTGCGTCATTTTCCTCTGTAAATATCCTTCTAAAAACAAAAATAAAGCTCTACAAGCAAATTTCAATATATCAAACAAAAAACAGCTAAGACATCTACTTAGAAGTAGTATTATAAAATATTATCTGGAATCACTAAAAGAAAATACCGATTTTAAACTAAGCTTCTCACCAAAGGGCAAACCTTTTATTGAATACTCTAAGCTCCATTTTAGCAACTCAAGCTCAAATGAGTGGTTTTGTATTGCAGTAGCAATGTGTGAGATTGGAATAGATTTGCAGTTTCACAAAGATATTAACCCTCAGTGGGCAAAACAAATTGGAAATCGTCTTTTTAAATACACTTTAGATCAAAAAAAAGAATTTTGCGAAAAACACTTCTATGACAACTGGTCAGAATTTGAGGCAAAAGTAAAATGTATTGGAACTGGCATCTGGCAAGCAAACAAGCACAAAGAGGACTTTGAGAAATTATTCCTCCATAGATACGGTCAGTTGAAAGGCTATAGCCTCTCACTTACCTCTAAAAAAGAAATTAATGCTTTAGAATACATCAGTGTTTATTGATATTAAATTTTAAAACTGGTAAATAACATCCACCTAGGCGCGTAGCTCAGTTGGTTAGAGCGCTACGTTGACATCGTAGAGGTCAGCGGTTCGAATCCGCTCGTGCCTACCATCTTTAAATCTTTATTGAATCATTATACAACCTCTGTGCATCTGAAAGGTTGCAATTTCAAACACATTTTTGTGGTAGAAAAAATAAATATAATGATATAAGCTGTAAAAGTTAGAGTGTTGCTTATTAAATACAAATTTTAACATTCTGGAGGCAGCCCTGCGTATTTTAGGTGTGTAACGCCTAAAATTTTAGAATACAGAATGGATCCACCCCCGGGGAGGAAGTGAAGTAGTCAAATAAAAAGTGTTCATATAGCAGTACTTTTAGAAGTCACTTTTTTTATGATGCAATGGGTCCATGATAGTAGCTTAATAGATAATAGAAGTTTTAATAAAAAAATGAACAAACAAATTATCGCAATAGTAGTTCTACTTCCCATTGCAGTATGGGCCAATAAGGATGCAATTTTTGGCTCAAATAATAATCAAATCATTAAACCAAAGGATGAGGTATCGATGCTTCTAAAAGAATCAGTGAAGAGAGGTGATATTGATCCCGGCTCAGTTGAAGAATCTATCTTGGAAGTACAGTTTGCATTAGTTTCGTATAATATGAGAGAAAATACATTTCCAAAATCTCTAAAGGAGCTAGTTCCAGATTACCTTGATGAGGTGCCAATTGATCCAGAGACGAAAAAACCCCTTACTTTTAAAATTGAAGATGGCGCTATTGTTCTTGGGGAGTCACCTAGTGGCAAAAAATCTAATAGCAATAAAAAAGACAGCAATGAGATGAAGATCAAAGAGGGAGGCTTTCTTAATACGACAAAACTTGCATCATTAGAAGGGGGTAACCCTGTTCAAAGATACAGGCAAATATCTATAATTGATAAAAACTATGTTTATAACCCTGAGGGCAGAAGAGATCCATTTTTACCTTTAAATGTGGAGAAGGTCTCAAAACAATATGATGTTAACATTCCAATTGTTCAGCAAATTGAGCTATCTAAGTTAAACCTAAAAGCTATATTAGCTTTAGGAGACACGAAAAAGGCTATTTTAGAAGATGACAGAGGAATTGGTTATACGGTGAAAATTGGTGATAAAGTCGGACTGAATGATGGTGAAGTTGTAAAGATAGAAAATGACACTATGCTTATTGCAGAGTCTAAGAAAGACTTTACTGGTAAAATAAAAAGAAAAATTATCACGAAAAAACTGAACAAGAAAAAAAGCTACAGAAGAGGAGTATCTGGAGTCATTAGAAATTAATTTTTAAAACAAGAATAAGACATCTTTTTCTAGATAGATCTTCATTCTTTTATTTGAATATCTAATTTTTTTCTACTAATATGCTTCCATGAACTATCTTGGGCAGCAAAACATTATTCCGATTGGCATTGATGAGGCTGGAAGAGGCCCGCTTGCTGGTCCTGTCTGTGCTGCTTGTGTAGTGATTTTAGAAAATGATCTTAAAATCCTTGGTGGTGACAATTTAATCAGCGATTCTAAAACATTATCCCCTAAAAAAAGATTTTTAGCGTACGAAAAAGTTCTCAGGCATTGTGCAGCTTTTAGCGTCTCAATGGTTGGGCCAAAAAGAATTGATAAAATTAATATATACGAGGCAACTAAGCTAGCAATAGCAAACTCAAAATCAATTCTATGTTCTGATATTAGAAGATCTCTTCGCTCTGGTATAGACATTCACAAATTCTCTGAAGGAAGTGGGATATATTGGGGAAAATCTAATATAGACAAACTTTCAATAGTACTGAAAGGCACCCCAAAACGCTTCTACTCTTTTGTTGACGGCAATATGAAATTTTCAAATATTGGAGAGTACCAAAGTATTGTAAAAGGAGATTCAACTGAGCCTATTATTAGTGCTGCTTCTATAATTGCAAAAGTAACAAGAGATAAAATCATGGGTAAAATTGCTCAAAAATACCCAAACTACGAGCTAGGAAAACACCAAGGTTATCCGACAAAGCTTCACAGAGAGTTAATACAAAAACATGGTGCGTGCAAAATTCACAGAAATAGTTTCAAACTACTTAGCTAAAGAAGAGGTCCCCACCGACGAAAAAAAACTAATTGGTTGGATTGGAGAGAAGGAGGCAAAAAAATTTCTTCTCAAAAAAGGCTATAAATTTGTTGAAAAAAACTGGCACTGTAGGGCTGGAGAAATTGACCTGATATTTACTGACGGAAATGATCTAGTTTTTGTTGAAGTAAAGTCTAGAAGAAAAAATAAAAATGCAAAAAAACTTGTATTTTCTAATATTGACTCAAGAAAAAAACATAAGCTTCAAAAGCTTGCAGATATTTATCTGATCTGTCATAAAAATTTTAAAAATCATGGCTATCGAGTTGACGTTATAGGAGTTATTGTTGATATTGATACACGTAAACCAGTGGAAATAGAGCACATAATTAGTGCTGTTTAACTATTAAAAAATGCATGATTCTAAACTTATAAGAGAAAACTTTGAACAATTTGCTGCCTCTTTAAAAGGTCGAGGAGAGGAAGATTTGTTAAAAAGTTGGCCAGAACTTGATAAAAAAAAACGTGAGCTTCTCGTTAAGATTGAAGATATTAGAGCGTTTAAAAATAGCTCTGGCAAGAGCATAGCTCAGGCAAAAAAAAATGGAGAGGATGTCTCTAGCCTACTAAAAGAGCTATCTGCTAAAGGCAATGAGCAGGAAGCTTTAGAAAAAGAGTTAAAAGAAATATCTCAAAAATTAATTGATATTGAATACTCCATTCCAAACACTCCCCACGAGAGTGTACCTGAGGGTAAAGATGAGTCTTCTAATAGAGAAGAAAAGTCTTGGGGTGAAAAACCTCAAATATCAAACCCTCTTCCTCATTGGGAAATTGCTGAAAACTTGAGAATAGTCGATTTTGAAAGAGCAGCAAAATTATCTGGTGCTAGGTTTGCCCTTTATATTGGTGATGGGGCTAGACTCGAGAGAGCAATAGCTAATTTCATGCTTGATAAGCATAAGGAAAGTGGTTACCAGGAAGTGATTCCCCCTTTAATGGTAAGATCAGATGCGATGTACGGTGCAGGGCAGCTACCCAAATTTGCTGATGATGCCTTTAAACTTGAACATTCTGAGCAAGACTTCTATTTAATTCCAACCTCTGAAGTTACTCTTTGCAATATTCATTCAGATGAAATTTTAAGTTTAGAAGACCTTCCAATTAAGTACACCAGTTTTACTCCGTGCTTTAGAAGTGAGGCTGGATCATATGGAAAAGATGTAAGAGGTCTGATTAGACTTCACCAGTTCAATAAAGTGGAACTAGTAAAAATCTGCACTCCAGAGAGTTCTTTTGATGAGCTAGAGTCACTAACTAGAAATGCCGAAGAGATTCTCGAGACTCTAAACCTTCCGTATAGAAAAATGACTCTTTGTACGGGCGATATGGGTTTTAGTGCAACTAAAACTTATGATCTAGAAGTTTGGTTACCGTCTCAAAATACTTACCGGGAAATTAGTAGCTGTTCAAACACTGCCTCTTTTCAGGCAAGACGAAACAAAACTCGCTTTAAGCGTGGTCAAGACTCAAAACCAGAATATGTCCATATGCTAAATGGCTCAGGACTTGCCGTTGGAAGAACATTTGTTGCGATATTAGAGAACTACTTACAAGAAGATGGAAGTATTACTATCCCTGAGGCTTTAAGGCCGTACATGGGCGGACAAGAGAGGATAGGTTTAAGAAAGATATGAATAAAAAATTAGCAATATGTGTAGAAATTTACTTACATCTTCTTAAGAGCTTATTTTTATAGCTGTTAAGAAGATGTGAAGCTATAAGGTTTTAAATCGAAGTGTAGCCATAAGAGTTTCAATACTTTTATGGCTACACTTTCGTAGCGATTAACCCATGGAGGTAAAAATGGGTGCATATCAAGTGCAACTGCCGAGTGAAGGGATACGATCCCTTACAGGCACAGTGAGAGTAGCCGAAAGCCATGACCTGCTTTCGGCAGCCCTCAAGCAGCTTCTCCCGCTGATGAAAGAAAGGAGAGAGGCCTGGAATCAGAACCAAGGGCAAGGGGATTTTCGTGAAAGAGTTGCCCCGAAGGAGAGCGATCTTATCAGTGCCCTCTCCCATGGGTTTGCCGCAACCTTCGAAGAAGGGTACGACAAACCCCTCCTTGCTCGCTCTTTGATCCTCGATACCCTAGAGGAATTGGGGGAGATGAGGGGAGAGCCGGTCATGCTCTCAAATGAGCAGCTGGAGCGTTTCCGCCCAGCACTGATAGAGGATGGCTTCCCAGTCAATACCAAGGCAGTTCGGCAAAAAGCCCTGAAACTGTTTGAACGGCACGGCAATACGCCACCGGAAAAAGCTGCATGATAAACTTGGTGTGAGCGGCTTAATTGTCGCTCATACCAGCTCTTTCATACCTTGCGTTATTATCAAAATTAAAGGTTAGTTAACTAATGGTTATTTCCTGCTTCACTTCTTCCATACCAATTCTTTTATTAAAATCTGCCGAAAATATCATAAATGAGAAATCTATTCTCTGTGTAGATGATAGACTGATTGCATCGTGAAAAAATGACTTCGAAAAACACTGCTGTATAAAGACTTAATAGACGCATTGCATCATAGAAAAATTGCTTCGAGAAACATAGCTAAATCAAGACTTAGTTTTTTACTACCTCTACCCCACCACCCGGGTGCGTCAAGAGCAAAGCGTTTTGCTCTTCTGCCCGTATTCTTAAATTTTAGCCACAATGTGGCTAAAATACGCTCGCTTCGCGGCGGCATCCCTCTTGAAGGTCTGCCTTAGGGGGGCATTGTTCAATGCCCCTATTAATTATGCGTTCCTGTCTTTTTAGGGATATAGCTATCTAGGCTGTGAGTATCTTTTAGATCGACCTCTACTAAAGTCGACACTCCCTGCTCTTGCATGGTAATTCCAATCAACTTATCAACTGCAACCATAGACTGCTTATTATGAGTAATCATTAAGAAGCAAGTTCTTGCAGAGATTTCAATAATTAAATTTAAAAACCTAGATAAGTTAGCATCATCAAGTGGAGCATCTACCTCATCTAATACACAAATTGGACTTGGGGAATGAAGGAAAACTGCCATTATCGCTGCAGTAGCAGCAATTGCTTTTTCTCCACCAGAGAGGAGATCAAGCCTTTTTGTAGTTTTGCCAGGTGGTTTAACTGAAACCTCAATGCCTCTTGAAAGCTCATCATCTCCTTCTATAAGCTCAATCTTACCCGAGCCACCACCATAAAGCCTTGGTAGAAGCTCACTAAATGTTTGCTGAACTTTTTCAAAAGTTGTATCAAACTTCTCTTGAGATATAGCTCTAAGTTTATTTATAGACTCATTAAGCGTGTAACAAGAGTTCTCTAAATCATCTATTTGATTACAAAGATCATCATATCTTGCCTTCTCCCCCTCATATAACTGAATTGACTCAGGATCCACCTCCCCTTCTCTTTCAATTCTTCTCCAAAGCTTATCTACTTTATCTTTTAGCTCTTTAGTCGATAGCTCCTCAAGACCCAAAACAATACCTACATCTGATAGAGTCTTTGAGTAACGCTCTTCAAAATGCTCATTAAGATGCTCTATCTCAATCAATGTCTTCTCTTGCTTCATCCTTAAATTAGACAACTTCGTTTGGACAGAGTCCCTGATTTGCCTCACTTGTGAAAGCTCAGTTGACTTTAGATGAACCTGTTTTCTGTGAGATTTTGTCTTTTCGCTAAGTACATCAATGGTACTATCAATTTGCCTAATTTTCTCATTTAAATTAGCTATTTCACCATCATCTGTTTGTGTAGAATTTGCCTGATGTTCAAGAGAGGAAAGCTCCTGTCTTTTCTCCTTAATTTTATACCGACAAGAAGCTATATCATCATCTAAAAGCTTAGCTCTTTTAGAAAGCCCTTCTAGTGATTGCTCTAAATGCTTAACGAGAGCTTCCTGGGAGCTAATTTTCTTTTCACTTTCTCTTACCTGGTCTTGAACTGCTCTTTCTTCTTGAACGATAGATTTCTTCGCAATTGACACTATTGTATTTATACTCACCTTAGAAACTCTTAGCGTCTTCTCAATCTCTTCATGGCTCTTTTTAAGCTCAAGCTTTTGCTGATAAGAAGCTCGAAGAGAATCCACTTCTTTTTTGCAATCATCTCGCCTACTCTCTAAGTTCCTAAAAGAGTTTTCAATCTCTTTTAACTGAGAAAGTCTTTCATTTTTATTTCTTGCAAGAGATAAACTGGCCCCAGATGAGCTGATTACCTCAAAACCCCAAGAATGAAACACTTCAGCACTTTCCGTAACTATCGTAAAAGAAGATATACCCTTTGATAGCAGACTCCTTCGGATACTGATGGCATCAGATTTTTGAGGAACAATAATAGGGGCGTGATATTTTGAATTTAAGAATGATCTTAAATCTTCGTCCATATTTACTTCATCAAAAAGTAATTTAGCATTTGGACAAATGCTTTTTACTTCCTCAAGGCTCGAACCACCATGCTTTTTTGCACTAGAACTTAAAATAGTCGAATCAATTACACCAAATGAAGAGTTCTTATTCTCGTATGAATCTAAAAACTGGCTAAAGTCTTCTGCCAATAAGTAATTTACTTCTTTTCCTAAAACGGCAGAAATTGCAGATTGAAGCGACTCGGGCACATCTAGCTTTGACAAGATAATCGAAACATCGTTGCTAGAGTGTAATCCAGCCTGCTCGAGTGCATTAGCCTCAAGATCAGCAATTTGTGACTCAATAGTTAAAATACTTTGCTCAAGTGCATCTTTTTTAGCCTTTACTCCAGAGAGCTCCTCAGAAGCCTCCCTAAGCTTCAGCTCTCCATCTCTTAAAAGACCCTCTAAGTTTTGCAAATCAGAAAGAACCTCATCCTTGCCAACCAGCTTTTGCTCATTTTTTGAGACAACTTCGATAAGCTCCTTAAGCTTATTTTTTTGGACTTCATCCAAATAGGGAGAAATATCAGATAATAAATTGACAGAATCAAGTTCTAACTCAGAGACTCTTTCAGATTTAGCCTGAACCTTCAGAAGCTTCTCATTTAGTCTTTCTCTATCTTTATTTAAACTAACAAGCTCCGCATTATGAATATCGATCTTAGATAATATATCTTGGGATTCTTGCTCAATCTGCTCTTTTGCATTAGTGGATTTTTCTATTTGTTCATCTAAACTTATCAATGCGTTTTTTGCAGAAACAAGCCTCTCCTGAAACTCCTCTTCTAGTCTTTGTTTTTGCTGAGCTAGCTTATATAGCTCTTTTCTCTTCTCTAATGAACTATCAAGCTCTGAAGCTAGCTCAGATTCTTTTGCTATATAATTTTCATAGTCTTTATTTAAAGATGAAATTCTTTCATCTGACTCCTTTAGGCTATTTTCAAAGCTCTTTAACTCAAAATCAAACTCCCCAGTTGATTTTTTAAGCTCCTCTATTCTTCGTTGATGATATAAAGTGTCATGTGTAAATAACTCCTCTTTTAGAGCCTTTCTGTTTTGAGCTTTTTTAGCTTGCCGCGAAAGATACTTAACCTTACTCTCTAGCTCAGAGGATAGGTCCTTAAGTCTATCGAGATTATCAGTTGTTGTCTTGAGTTGGAGCTCAGTTGCTGCAATCCTTGCTCTAAAACCGGAGATTCCTGCCGCTTCTTCAATCAGCTCTCTTCTCTCTATTGGCTTTTTAGTGACAAAACTACCAACATTCCCTTGTCCAACGATACTAAGTCCTCTAGACCCTAAACCTATTAGTTTTGTAAAATCTTGGATATCCCTATGCTTAACTGGGACTTTGTTGATTAGATATTCACTTTCACCAGATCTGTAAAGCCGCCTAGTGACTTGAACTTCAGAACAGTCAAATAAACCGGGAATTTGTTCAAGCCTAGTAACTTCAACATCTTCCTCTTCATTTACGCTACTTTTCCAATCGGCACCAGGCGTAAAAGTAATTGCCACTTCAGCCATTCCCATTGGCTTTGCGGAGGCAGAACCTGCAAAAATCAAGTCTTCTTGCACCCCACCCCTAAGCTGCTTGGCTCTTGTCTCTCCTAATACCCACTTAATAGAGTCAACAATATTCGATTTTCCACAACCATTTGGACCGACAACACCAATAATATCACAATCAAAATCGATCACTACCTTGTCTTTAAAAGACTTAAAACCAAAAATTTCGAGCTTAGATATTCTCATGCAAATAACTTATTAAATACCGCTAAAGATACAGATTGATTCTTATTACTTTAAGTAACTTATAATAAAACATCCCCCTTTACAATATTATTATTGCTAAGATTGTATTGAGCAAAAGGCAAATTAGTTGAAAAAAATCATAAAAAAAACTCATGTAATCTAAACATATAAGTATCTTTTGCCGATATAAAAAGTGAAGCTCTTTAGGAGTTTCTCATAATTTTTTTAAATTTAATACTTATGATATAATTATATAAAAAGTCATGTCCAATCGTAAGAGCCTTGCTAACATACTAACAATATTACTTTTCTATTCATCCTTAGCATTTGGACAAACTGTTTACTATCCCGCAAGTGGCATTTACAACGGTTTTCTAGGACAGTTAAACATACTAGAGTGTGACAACAATGGTTCTGAGACCACTTCAATCAATCTACACATCTTTTCAAGCTCAGGAAAAAATATTTATCAAAGCACTAATAAAATCAATGCTCAAGGAAGTATCCATCTGATTTTAAATGACTTAGCTGACATTCATAATAGCTACGGAACCTATGAAATCTCGACATCTAGTGGCTCTGAGGTAGACCTTTCATGCAGAACAGTCTTTTACAAGTATGCTAGTCAATCATCTAACAAAAAATACGACTTTGTATATGTTATACCTGTAACTAACTCTTGGATTGGCAAGTCCTCTGGGGTTTTTAATTCAATAGACCCAAGTGGCTCAAATCTAATTACAAATAATTGGCTTAGTTTGGTCAACACATCAAGCTCGATTTTCAATGGAGATGTTGTAGTATTTGATAGTTTTGGCAATAAGATAGAAACTAAAAGAATTGAAGGCCTAAGCCCTAAAGGAAGGTTTGACATGGCACTTGGTCACCCGCAGGGACAAGTAACAGGTATTTATGAGGTAGTCCCTGATGACCTCTCTCAGCAATATCAATCTTTTTTAATTAGGTACGGCTCAAAAGAAGTTGCTGGCGAATATAATTTTGCCTTTCCTCTAAAATCTAAATATGGCTCATGCCAGAGCAGCTCACTACATGCATCAACAATGGGAAGTACATTTGCTCAAAACTGGCTAGAGCTTGCTAATCTTGAAAGCAAGCCAAGTGAGGTAATTGTCGAAGTTAGAGATAGAAATGGAAGTGCTTTAAGCACTAAAAACCTTACTATTCCTCCTCGCCAGCAAACTCATATACATATGAATGAAATTATTGACCAAGCAAACACCGGAAATGTTGGCCTCATTAAAATCAACTGCATAGACCCAAATGACAGAATTCTAGCTCAAAGCACATACTACGGTTTAAATTCAGATTTTGTTATTGATTGGGCTTATGCATCACTATCAGAAAAGTATAGTATTTCTAAAAAAGGTGGAGTTTTATCATTCCCTGTAAATACATTTTTGGATATGAGTAACTGGGTAAAGCTTGCAGAGGAAGGTCTTAATAATAGTAGTCTCGAATTCTCTCTTTATGACTCCTTAGGAAATCTGCAAAGCCAAGGCGAACAAAATGTAGCAAGTCTAGGAACCTTTGATTTTGATATTCACTCAAAATTCCCAAAAGACAACGTAGGAAATGCGAGGTTTTTCGTAACAAACGACTCAGAAGTTTCGGGTCATATATTAAGAATTATCCCAAGCAAGTTTGGTGATATTGGCAATATCGCATATATTCCTGGTCGCATTAAGAATGTTACAACTGATAGTGGTGGAACAACTGAAAATGGCACAGAAACAGAAAACTCAGGAGAAAATACAGAGCCAAAGCCTGAGCCAGAACCAGAGCCAGAACCAGAGCCAGAGCCACAAAAAACATTTGAAGGTCTTTTCGCTGGTGACCCACAATCACTCTCTCCTTACAGAGACCAACTAGAAGACGAAGAGGTATTTCATTTTTTTACAAGAACGGTTTTTGGCTCAACTCCAGAGGAAAGAGCATCATTAAAAGAAGAAGGACTTAGCAAAGGAGTAGAGTTCTTATTCAGTTTACCCCCTAGTCCTACTCTTGAGTCTGTTTTTTCTGATGTAACCCCATACTTAAATAGCACTACAGATGTAAAACAAGAGTGGATAAATCTAATGATTAAGGGAAATCCTTTTCAGGAAAGAGTTGCCCTCATATTACATGATCTATTTGCAACATCTTGTAAGTTTTCGCAAAATGGGAAAAACTGCTACGAACACATCGATCTTTTACGAAGCTACGCTTTTGGTGATTTTAGAGAATTTGCAAAAAAAATTACTAGGGACTACACCATGCTAGCTTGGCTTAATGGAAATAGAAATAGGGTTAATGCACCAGATGAGAACTATTCAAGGGAATTTTGGGAGCTGTTTACTTTAGGAGAGGCGAGTAAGCACGACGGTTCTGTTAGGCTCTATAACAACAAAGACATAGAAGAGGCTTCCCGGGCATACACTGGTTGGCGTACAATTGGCAAAGAGCCAGGTGTTGTTAGTTTTGATGCCAGTAGGTATGATTCAGGTGAAAAAGTCATTTGGGAAGGAACGATATACGAGCAAAGAGGCAACTTTAATGATGAAGATATTATCGATATGACCTTAGATAGACCAGAGGCATCAAGATGGATTGCAAAACGTTTATTTAGTGCCTTTATTCACGACCATCCAAATCATACTGTAGTAAATCAGCTTGCAGATATTATAGTTGCAAATAATTGGCACTTAGCACCGGCTATTGAAACACTAATTAAGTCAGAAGCATTTTTTTCAGAGGATGCCAAAAGAAACCGTGTAAAAGATGCAATGACTTTTATGGTTGGATTTTTAAGAAGCACAAAACTGCCTTATAACAAAGGCATTTTTCGCTGGAGAACAAATAATTCTAATACCGGATATGAACCCACTAGACCACCTAGCGTTAACGGCTGGCCAATCAATAAGTACAAAGGTGCAAGTAAAAGTGCATATTTTCTGGGCTGGGCTACAGGTTATGCTAATTTATTAAATAAAATCCTCCATGATCTTCCTAATTCATTTCCAGATTATGAAGTTATTGATTTAATACCGAACTCTTCTGCTAACCCAACTCCACAAAATGTAACAGAAGAACTTGCAAATTTAATGGGCATTAACCTAACACAAGAAGAAAGAGAGGCTATTGAGTTTTATGTATCTAATAGGCGATACTGGAATGGTGAAGACAGACCAACCGACTTTGTAAACAATCAAGATGAGCTTAGAAATAAAATCCGTGGAGCTCTTTGGCTACTTTCACAGCATAGAGACTACTTAACTTTTTAGATTAAAATGGTAATATCAAGAAGAAAATTTATTAAAGATTTATTTACACTTGGAGCAAGCGCATGCTGCACAGCTGCTTTTGGAAGCCTTGGAAGTCAATATGCATTTGCCCAGTCTACTGAGGGGTCTGGAAAAACTCTTATTCTATTTAACCAGTTCGGGGGAAATGATCCCTTAAATAGTTTCTCTATTCCATATACACTAGCTTCTTATTACAGCAAAAGACCAAACATTCATATTCCAATGGATAACATGCTTCTGCTAAATGGAAGTAATATTGCTTTTCACCCTTCATTAACAAATTTAAAACGGCTTTTTGAAGATGGAGATGTAGCTGTAATTAGAGGAATTGGTGATCCAGTTGGCACTCGCTCGCATTTTACAAGCCAGGATATCTTCTCTAAAGGCTTTGCAAGTAATGCAGGTTATGATGGAAAGGGTTGGCTTGGAAGGCTTGGAGATCTGTATTTTAATGATTTAAAATATAATACGGTTGGTCTAAGTGTTGGCTCGAAGTTAGATTTTAAAAGTGATAGAGGAACGAATACCCCATTAGCACTAGGAAGTCTTGCAGGTTTTAAATATGACAGATTCACTACCCCAGGCATGCACGGACTGCAAGACCATAATATTAAACAAGAAGCTTTAGCACGTCTCATTCATAGTCAGAATCCAAACCCTACAAATATAAATAAAGTTGTAGATTCTAATCAAAAGACAGTAACTGATGCAATGAGCGAAATTAGTAACGCCTTAGCTACAACAACCCTTTCTGGCACCTATGATTCATCAAACCCAGCAAGTAGTTTTTTTGAACAAGTCGCAATTTCGATGAACTATGGACTTGGAACAAAGGTGTTTTATGGTGGCTTAGGAGGATGGGATCATCACGCTTCCCAAGGTGCAATTGAAGGATCTCAAGCAGGTCTTCTATCGCTTATGGATCAGGGGATTGGATCTTTCGAAGTCGATGCAAAAGCTAATAGTTATTGGGATAAAGTAGCAATTTGTATTTTTACAGAGTTTGGCAGAAAAACTTTTGAGAATGGATCAGGTGGTACTGACCATGGCTGGGGTTCAACAATGCTAGTAATTGGAGGTTCAGTTAACAGTGCAATACTAGGCCCAGAAATGACAGATGCTGACTTTAGTAAAAGATGGATAGACCAAGCAATTGATTTTAGAAATCCATTTAGCGAAATGATAAGCTGGCTAGGCTTTGACCCAGCCCCAGTCTTTCCTGAGACTTACACCAAAGAAAACCTGTATCTTTTTACTTAGTATAAAGGAGACACACCGCAATTGTCTCCATATAGTAAATCAAATTTCACCTACAAGACCCCCCCATTCTTCTTATTTAGGGGGCATCGAACAATCTCTGCATCATGGGGGCATTGCATAATGCCCCATGATGCAGACCTTCAAAGATTCAACGAAGGGATGCCGCCGCGAAGCGAGCGTATTTTAGCCGCAAAGCGGCTAAAATTTAAGAATACGGGCATGGACGCATT
>JAOXNT010146324.1:0-10119 GCA_028565815.1 Cletocamptus dominicanus | reverse complement strand
CGCAGCCGCTGGTTGAGTGGAGAGCGGCGATGGCATTCGAGCGCGAGTTGCTTCCTTTGCACTTCAAACGTTTCCAGGAGGTCGATCTGCAGCGGCGGTCGAGTGAGTACTGGCGTGAATTCACCGACGATTTTCTCAACGCTTTCCAAGGACTTGGAAGAGATGCCGCCCCCTTACGAGACTTCGGCAAATTCGGAGCTACCGCTTTGATTGCCGCCAGCGTCCCCGCAGCCAAACGTTACTTGAATGAGATCGAAGGGGTCACCCCCAATCGGCTGAATGAGTTGGGCAACGCACAGCTCTATTTTCTAGCCGTTCGCAAGTTCCACGAGCGTTTTCGTGACGAACTGTTCAAGCTGCAGTTTCTACCAGCTCCACAGCGGTTGGCGATGGAAGAGAGGATGACAGAAGAGTGGGAGTCGAGCATCGAAGCGTACGGTTTCGTTCCCCTGCTCAGCAATCTCCTCCTGCCAGGGGTCCAGGCGGCAATGGCAGCTCAAACGCGATTGCAACAACAGTTAGCTCTCTTGCAAACCGTCGAATCAATCCGAGACCATCTCGCAGCGCATCACAAGCAATTCCCAAACTCACTACATGAACTTTCACTTCCAGCTCCGCCTGACCCAGCCACGGGAGAGCCACTGGAGTACATCCGACACCAGCAAGGTGCGACCCTTCGCGGTGCTCCTTGGCCGAATTTCCAGTATCGATTGGAACTGCGAGTCAAATAGCTTCCGTCGGACTTCGTACAGCCAACAAGATTCATCCACAAAGGTAACTGACATGGCCTACCCTACGTGCCAACCCTTCGACAAGTATCAAGTGAATGATTACCGCGGCCTTGCTCCGTCGCCAAGCAGTAAGGCAAACATTATCCAGCATCGTAACCAAGCCTGGCTTAGCCTAGTTGTCGGTACGCTGTTGGGCTGCACACTGCTGGCCAGCCTATCACGTAATGCCAAGGCCGACGAAACGTTGCTGGAGCAAACGTTGAATGGAGCTACAGGTGTGTTGCTTAAAGTTGATTCCGCACAGGCTAAACTGCCGCCAACACTGATGGACCTAGCCAGCGAGAATCCGGAATCCCCGCTGGTAGCTATCGTCGGTTTGGCGCAACCGCCGCTTAACGAATTTCGAGGCATTCTCGATGGAGAAACGGCGTTCTTTGCGCTGGACGTGCCCGATGCATTCTCGCTCAATGCGCGTCTGCATGTAACGGAAGATGTCTCAGCAGATCAGTTGCGTTCGCTGGCGAAACTCGTCTGGCCATTTCAACGGGGTGATACCACCAGTATGGCCGGCTGGAGAACTCTACACCTGGGCACTGGCGAACAGTCGCTGAAGCGAAAGCCAATCTCCCCGGAGCTGCTTCCCCCACAGTCGGGTATGTGGTTGCAAGCCATGAACGCAACCGGCGATTTTCCGGTGCAACTGATAGTTGTTCCACCCCGGTACATCCGAGAGACCATTGAGGAGCTTCAGCCAGAATTGCCCGAGGTGATCGGCGGTGGCTCCGCAGTGCCTGCCTTGAGCCGCTTGCAATGGTTTTCTTTTGGCATGAACCCAAGCGAGGGTACCCTCCAGTTACTTTTCCAGGCGGAGGATGCGGAAGCAGCCAAAGCCATTCAAGCTCTCATTCCCGCGATCATTGAGGGATTGGTTCACCAGCAGGGAGCAGATCAAGTTTCCACTTCGATACTGTCGGCGATTGCGGGACTGTTGCGACCAACACTCGAGGATAACCGGGTCCTCATTTCGCTGGAGGATCCGCAGCAAGCAGACGCGATGCTCAAGCTGGCCGCCTCGGCGCTGGCATCTGCCGCGAAGCCTTTAGCGGTCATGCGAACCAGCAACAACCTCAAACAATTGGTATTGGGAATGTGGAACCATGAGAGTGCTTACAGCTCATTACCGACCTATGGGCGTTCGGAGGACGGCAAGCCCAGTGGTAACCTCAGTTGGCGGGTGCATATCTTGCCATTTATCGATGAAGGCGAACTCTACCGGCAGTTTAAATTGGATGAACCTTGGGACAGTCCGCATAACATCAAGTTATTGGAACGAATGCCCGAACTGTTCAAACCAGAGATCCCAATGGGTTCGCGTGAGTCAGTAAAACCGTATCACACTACCTACGTTGCCCCCATCGGCGAACAAACGGTCTTCGGGCAAGAAAAAACCGTGAATTTCGGATCGATTACCGATGGCGCCAGCAACACGGTTGCCTTCGTGGAACTGGCGGTCGAACATGCCATTCCCTGGACATCGCCGGAAGAGTACCGCTATGACGTCGAGGATCCCGCCGCCAAATTGCGGTTCATCGACGGCTCAACGCAGGCTGCCTTCATGGATGGCAGCGTGCGAGCTCTAGAACAAGGCATGGAGCCTGAATTCTGGCAGGGCATCTTCACGCGAAACGGTGGGGAAGTCTTCAAGGTGCCGTAAGTTTCGAAGTCACGGCAACTCGCCAATCACGGCAATTCGCCAGTCACGGTAAAGCGAAGGGTACGGTCGTAATCGATTTGCAATCTCATACGTGAGCTCGGAATGAACAGGTTCTGCAATTCGATACGATCGGGGCCGGCCAACCGATCCCCAAACGACTGGGCTGGCCCTAAACTTGCTCGAACTGCTTGAGCACCGAACGCGACAAGAATTCGCTGCGACCGCCGCTTGGCGACCAATACGAATTACGCCACCCGCGACTTTCGTCAGGCAATTGATAACTCACGCACAACCAATCTGCCGCGCGTGTTAGGGCCACGTATAGCAGTCGACGCTCTTCCTCGTAACCTTCAGGCGTGGCGGCAGCTTTGCTCATCGGCAACATGCCGGAGGAAACATTCATCACGAACACCACTGGCCACTCGAGGCCTTTGGCTGAATGGATGGTGCTCAGGACGAGCGGCTTTTCTTCTTCCTGCTTGCTTTTCCCTTTGGCTTGTTCCGTTCGATCCTGTTCCTGCGTATGCTGGCGAGCCATCTCGGCAGCAGTGGCCGGTGGATCGATCGTCAGGCTGACTAGCAAATCCTGCCGGTTTTCAAAGCGGTCAGCGGTCGAGATGAGTTGTTCCAAATCTTGCATGCGGTTCCTGGCGTCTTCATAGCGGTCTTCCATCAAAGGCGCATAAAACTCCAGTGCCGCGGACAACTGCCGGGAAAGTGGCCACTCCGGATGGGCTTGCAGGCGGCAGAGCAGGTCCACTAACTGCTTCCAGATAGCTTTGCTATTGGCTGGAGGGCGAGCCTGTGCCAGCACTTCAACGCCACTGCTCGACACACTCAACATCCGCAGACTATCGCCAGCCCGTTTGGGCCCCACTCCAGGAACTAGCAGCAACACCCGCTGCGCCGCAATCGTATCCTGCACATTCTCCACCACCCGCAAGAAAGCGAGGATGTCTTTTACATGCGCCGATTCCGCAAAACGTAGCCCACCATACTTAACGAACGGAATGTTGTTCGCGGCCAGCTCGGTCTCCAGGGCCAACGAGTGATGAGAAGCACGGAACAGCACCGCCTGCTTTTCAAGCGGGACTCCCGCCTCTCGGTGCTTGATGATCCCATCGACGATCAACTCGGCCTCCTCAATGGACGATTCACACTCCACTAAGTAAGGCGGTTCATGCGATTCTCGAGCGCTCCACAGCTCCTTGTCAAACTTTTCCGAGGCCTCCGCGATCACAGCGTTGGAGGCCGAGAGGAGGATTGGAGTGCTGCGGTAATTCTGCTGCAACTTTAACACTTGGGCGCCGGGAAACTGCTGCGGAAAATCCAAAATGTTGCGAACGGTTGCAGCCCGAAAAGAATAAATGCTCTGGGCGTCATCACCGACCACCGTCAAACCCTTACCCGTGGGGCATAACTCTTGCAGAATCTGAGCCTGTAGCGGATTAGTGTCTTGATATTCGTCGACCAAAACCCGTTGAAAACGCTGGCGTATTTGGGGACCAGCCTGCTGGTCGCGGAGTAAGTCACGCATGCGAACCAGAAGACCATCGTAGTCGGCAATTACCATTTCCTGCTGGTGTTTTGCGTACTGCAAAAAGAGTTTCTTCAGCAGGGATTGGTAGACTTGATAATCGGGAAACTGCTCGCCAAGCACACGCTCCAGCGGCCATTGGCTGTTCAGCCAGAAACTGTAAATGTTCAGCGCCGTCGCCTTCTTGGGCAGACCTTTAACCTGACTCTCCTGTTTTAATCGGCTCAGGAGCGTGTCCATCAGGTCTTGGGCATCGGAGCGATCGTGGACGGTAATGCGGCTTGGTAATCCAGCCGCATCGGCATACAGGGCCAGGAGGCGAATACTGATTGCGTGAAACGTGCCAGCCCAGATATTGGATACGGCCAAGGCACGTTGATCAGCTTCGTCGGAATCGGCCGATGCGACGCACAGTTGCCTCAGACGCTGGATCATCTGCGCGGCCGCCCGGCGTGTGAACGTCAGCAACATAATCTGCTGCGGCGGAACACCTTGCATTAACTGATGAGCTACGCGGTGTACCAGAGTGGTCGTCTTGCCGGTACCAGCGCCAGCAATGATCAACAACGGATCATCACCAAAGGTCGCAGCCGCCATCTGCTCTTTGTTCAATTGCCAGGCCGATCCACCACCAGGCTGATTCGCCCCAGAAGCAGTTTGTTTCGCTTTGTCTTTGGAGCGTTTACTTGGCTTCATCCTCAGCCAATTTTCCAGGAAAGACCTCTTTGAACTTCTCTACCTTGGGACGCACGACGAAGGCACAGTAGCCTTGATTCGGGTTATTCCGGTAATAGTCTTGATGGTATTCCTCCGCCCGATAAAACTTGGGCGCCGCCGAAACCTCGGTCACAATCTTACTAGCGTAAGCCCCCACCTCATCCAATTTGGCGATATATTTCTCCGCCAGTTTCTTTTGTTCGTCCGAGTGGTAAAAGATGACAGATCGATACTGGGGCCCGACATCGTTTCCCTGCCGATTCAGAGTCGTCGGGTCGTGCGTTTTAAAGAAGACTTCGAGGATCTCGTCGTACGTTACGATTTCTGGATCGTAGTAGATTTCGCAAACCTCGGCATGCCCCGACTGGCCGGTGCATACCTGTTTGTAACTGGGATTCTCCACGTGGCCACCTGCATAACCGGAGACAACGTCCTTGACTCCCTTCATCCGTTCAAAAACGGCCTCCACGCACCAGAAACAACCACCGCCCAAGGTGGCTAGTTCGAGGTTCTCCTTTGCATCGGCTTTCGCCATCTCTTCCTCTCCACTGCCTGCTTGTTCTTCCGAGGATGCCCCAGCTTTGTCGCCCGCATCCTGCCCATTTTGACCGTACGCACTGCACCCGATGCAACCGCATATGGCGAGTGCGACCATAAGCCGACGCACTAGCCTGCTACCTTCAAACCTACTGATACCCATCCCCCGCTACCTCCACAACAAAATGACACGAGTTGCATTCTCTGTAACCAAAGCTGGCGTGGCTACCCCTTGGGAACTCCGCCGAACTCTCCCGGGTAGCCATTATTCGAATTTTTGGACATCGCAATTTTTTGGACATCGCAATCAGCGTCAGCCTTATCCGCCCCTGTGGGAGCCGATCCCCATTGATTGAGTGCAATTAGAAAAATCAGCATACGCCAAAACTTTATGTGCGGGAATCCGTTCAAAAAGCTGATATCCCTGTATCCTGTTATTATTATAAGCATTCGTTTCAACTCAGAAAAACCGGCCCACTACAGCAGGTAACCCATGCGTCTCGATCCAACTAGGTGGTTAGTTTCCTCCGCGGGATTCGTCTACGACTGGATTATTACACGACACTGGTCGCAAGTGTTTTTTGGCTTGCTGCCTGTAATTTTCTTTGGGATCACCGCCACCGCCGCCTGGTGGGGAAGCAGCTTGGATCGCACCCAGCTTGCTCAGTGGTATCTGGAGTTGGGCGAGGAGGAAATCGAGGAATGGGAGCAGTCTTGGGCTCCTGAGACGGCCGACGCGGAAAGCGACACTGCTGGAGCCGAGGATGCGGATTCGGGTGATGGTCAAGCGGCGGAGTCAGATGGCGAAGGTGCGGGTTCCGAGTCCAAAAACGCGGCGATTCCGGGATTTGCGAACAGCACCGAAGTATCCCGCTTTGCCGAGGTGCTCTTCAGACGGGTACAAATGCTCGAGCCTCGAGACCGAAGTGAGTTCGTTATCGCTGCCGTCATGGCGCAGCGGGGAGCTTTGGGACAAGCTCGCAGCTTGCTGACGAAGATCGCACCGGCAGATCGGCCCGGCTACGCCCCCGCCCACGCCTTCCTGGCTCAGTTCATGTTCATGCAGGGCAACATCACCCAGGAGGGGCTCAAAGCGCTCACCCATCACATCGAACAAGCTACTCGCTGGGAAAAAGTACCCATTGCCTTGATGCTGGACGGGGCCAAGTTGTTTGCCCAAGTCGGTCGGCGGTCGGAAGCGATCGGGTTACTGAGACGCGCCGCTGACATGGATCCGAAGTACAATCTCGAACTCGCCAAAGTGGCTTCCGCCCTCAACAACCGCCGCTTGGCCGAACAGGCGCGTCCAAAAGCTATCTCTTACTACAGCCGAAAGCTGCGTGAGAATCCTGGCGATGAGACGGCGACGCTAAAGCTGACCGAAGCGCTGGCAGATGCGGGTGAGCTGGAAAAGGCCGAGCAGCTGATGATCCAGGCGATGAGGCAGGAACCGACCGAGAAGCTACGACGTGGGTTGTCGGAAGTCTACCGCCTGAGGTTCCTTCGCAGTATTCGCGCTAACGGCTCATCCGCTACGGCCAACATCGCAATGTTGGATCTGGCCCTGCGAACCGATCCGACGAACCCATTGGTTTATGAGCAACTGGCTCGGATGACTCGTATGCCAGGCGTTGTCGCATCCAGCGGCTTGATCGAGAAGCTTGAAAAATTCCTGGCAGAGGGCAAGGCGACTGCAACCACTCATGCTTGGCTGGCTGAGGCCTATCTGGTGCAACAGAAGTTCCGCCGCGCTCTCCCGCATCTAGAGCAAGTCGTTACCCGCCTACCCAAAGCGGCAGAATCACTGAATAACCTGGCCTACGTGCTCGCGGAACTGGAGCCAGACCGCTTGGAGGAAGCTCTCGAGTACTCCCAGCGTGCAGTGAAGGTCAGCACGAAGGACCCCAATCCCGACTTTTACGATACGCTAGGCATGGTGCTGGGTAAACTCGGAAAGACTCGCGAAGCTATCGCGGCGATGGAAACGGCTGTGGAACTGCAGAAAGGGCGCGTCGATTTTCATCAGCGGTTGGCGAAACTCTATCGTGAGGACGGCAATGAGCGGATGGCGGAGAATCACGAACAGATTATTGAGGCTATTCAGCTCGCGGAGCAAGAAGAAGCTGCTCAGCAAGATGCCGAGCAGGCGTTGCGTGCTGGCAGCCAGCCTTCCAGCCAGCCTGCCGCCAGCGATGCTGACCCCTCAGCCAGCGAGCAGAACGACACCAGCGATGACGGTGCGAAGAAGGACTCCAACAAAGGTGAACAGTAGAATAGGACGCTAGGCAACAGCGGAACAGCGTCCGACGGTGGCCTATCGTCAATGGAAGCGTAAATAAGTTAATTGACCAGCTATCCTGGGAAACTCGCCAGTAAGACTCTTTCACTCGCTGTACTTTTTCTTACGCTGCACTTGTTCATAATCGGAACCGACTCTCATTCGGACGACGTTGAGCTTGATAGACGGACCTCGGGCGGCAACCGCCGTCGCTTCCAGGAAAGACAAATGCCCCTAATCGAACTGCATGGCGTGTCCAAGGTCTACAGCATGGGGGAGGTCGAAGTTCATGCGCTTCGCGAGCTGGATTTGTCGATCGAGAAGGGCGAGTATGTCGCACTTATCGGGCCATCCGGTTCTGGCAAGTCGACTCTGATGAACACGCTGGGCTGCTTGGATCGTCCGTCCAGCGGCAGTTACCAACTGGACGGAGCCGAGGTGGTGGGAATGACTCGCGACCAAAGAGCGCGAATTCGTAATCGCGAGATTGGATTCGTGTTTCAAAATTTCAACTTGCTGGCTCGAACCAGCGCGTTGGAAAACGTAGAGCTACCTCTGCTATACGGCCGGGCGCTTTCCGCGCGTCAGCGAAAGCGAATCGCCATCGAAATGCTCGAACTGGTCGGGCTGGGCGACAGGCTGGACCATCATCCGGGACAATTGTCGGGCGGACAGCAGCAGCGGGTCGCCATCGCCCGGGCCTTAGCGGGTCAGCCCAGCATCCTCATGGGTGATGAACCAACAGGAAACCTCGATACGCGTACTAGCCGCGAGGTAATTGACCTATTTCGCCAGTTGAACACCGAACGGGGATTGACGGTCATCCTGGTCACACACGATCTAGCAGTAGCCAGAAATGCTCGGCGGAACATTGTTTTGCAGGATGGCCAAATTGTGTGCGACACGCGAGATCCTGCAGAAGCGGCCAGGGCGGTGCAACAGATGCAAACTATTTAGGATTTCTACCGCCGTGAATCGTTGGTACACCTCAGGGGTTACCTCGTAGGTGAATCCACGAAACTACGTGAAAACTACCTCTACGTTCAAGCTTCCTCACCCGTAGCTTGCGTGCGACCTCACCAACGCTTCTTCTCGGGCGTTGGCAAACTCCTCTGGCGAGCGACGTTCTGCAGCAGATTCAGAGGAGCCGCCAGCTTGTCTGTCGCACCGGATGTGCAGCCGCGAGTCTTGCCAGTCGTTTCCGGGCCAATGTGTTCAAGCGTCGTTTGCATGCGGCTTCTTGGCACCCCATGGCTATCGAAGGCATCGCGCGGCAGCAGCTCGAGCACGCTTTGCATTAGCCTGTCGTTTAGCCGCCCGCAGGAAGCACGCCAGCTGATGTCCGAGTGCAGCTTACTACTCAGCAGCTGACTCGCTAGGCTAGTCTGAGCATCCCGAAACTGCGCATGCCAAACGCCTGTAGCAAATTCGCTTCTCAGGTACGCAACGTCTCCCACATCGAATGCGAAACGCTCCGGCTCACTCACCGGTCGTAGGTTTGCCAGCAGTTGATCCGAGTAGGACTCCATAGTGCGCCGTAAGCGATTTAGTCTTACTGCATCGATGACCGATAGGCCGTTGCCGAAGACGATCAGGTGCAGGCAGCGCTGTCGGGCTTCGGCGTGTGCCGTCAGGGCGCTGCTGGCGATTGCCGAGAACTCGCGGTCGCGACCACACTCCTCCAGCCAAGCTGCATGATGGGCAATGACGCGTGATAAAGGCTCGCTCAGCAGTACCTCTTGAATAGTCGGAAAGGTTTCTTCCCAGCTCCGTGCTCGCTGACTGGTGCCCTTGGTCTGAATTGTCTCACGATGAACCGCCAACCTCTCGGTCCACTGCTGGTGGCGAAAACGGTTGGTTAGCCAATAAGAATTCCTAGCCTGGTGGGCAATGCTCGAGCCATTTTCCGGTAACGAGCTAGCCAGTCGAACGTACGTGTTAGCCAAGCCGGCCAAGTAAAATGCGTGCATCAGTGACTGCGCCCGAGAAGACAAGTGCTGGAGGAGGAGAGCAAGGAAACCCTCTGCAATTGTCCGGAGAGAGTGGCAAAGACCGCGCCAGTCACTCGTTGATGCCGACTAAGAGTAAACTTCAAAACACCTAAGTGCTTACCCCGCAATAGGTTGCGATATTACTTTGGTTCGCTCGAAAGTATAACGAAAGCGAACCATGTTGCATTTTTGCAACCTGATTACCGTTCACACGCAACCTGCTGTTGATCGACCGCGGCGACGTTACTTCTTGCGAGTGGCCTTCTTGCCAGTCTTCTTTCTGGTTCCGCTCTTCGTTGCTCGTTTCTTGGCTGCCTTCTTGGAGCTGCCACGAGCAGTCGTTTTCTTCTTGGTGGCAGTTTTCTTCTTGGCAGCAGCCTTCGCTGTGGTCACCTTTTTAGCGGCCTTGCTCTTGGTTGTCTTCCGCTTAGCGGTCTTCTTCTTGGCAGCTTTCTTCTTGGTGGCTGATTTCGTGGTGCTCCGTCGCCCGCCGCCGACTTCTACTTTCTTGCCTGATTTCTCATACAGCTTGATCACCTTATCTTGATCGGTGAGCTTGTGCTTTCGCGCCAAGCAGGCCAATTCAAACGTGGCGTCTCCGTAACGGTTACACG
>JAOXNT010146102.1:0-10135 GCA_028565815.1 Cletocamptus dominicanus | reverse complement strand
GGGAAGGTTGAAATAGATGCCTTTCTACACTTGCCATTTATTCATTCCACTTTTGGACCGCCATAATGGGCATGAGTAAAGCTGATTGCTTTGGATGGAACATTGCAATGCGTTCCTACGATTCGGATTTTTTGATGGTAACTGTATACTATTGAAGTGGGAAGGCTAGAACAGGGCATAACACACTATCCTTTTACTCACCCTTGCACGTACATCAAGTACTTTTCGTCAAAGTAGGGCTCTGAGAAGTACTGATTCAACATTTCAAATTCTACATATTCATGGGGCATGATGAGCTTGCGTTCTTTCTTTGGATCTCCACCTTTTAGGGTGATCAATCCATTCGGCATGCCATGTTCATGTTTGTTTGAAAGAAGAGGTCGTGACCATTCCAGGAGTTTGTCAGCACCGGCCACTGCTCTGCAAACCACAAAGTCTACTTTCAACTTACTCTCTTCAGCGCGCTGATGGAGCACCGCTACATTATCTAGTCCCAATTCCTCTTTGACCGCTTCTACAACTTTTAGCTTTTTACGTGTTCCATCGATGAGGACAAACTTGGTGTCCGGCAATGCTATCGCTAATGGTATCCCCGGGAAACCTCCACCTGTACCCAAATCACAGATGATCGCATTCTTATTGAATCGAATAAACTTAAGAATTGCCAGGGAGTGGAGTACATGATGGATATACAAGTTGTCCACGTCTTTACGTGATATGACATTGATCTTGGCATTCCATTCTTTATAAAGATCACCTAAGGCTTCTATCTTTTCCCGAAAGGGTGATATGGATAATTCAGGAAAGTATTTAAAAACAGGATTCATTTCCAACTAGATTGATTTCGGCTCAAAGTTAAAAGAAAGCCTGCGCCTTGAAACAAAAATTCAAACGGAAGCAAAAGAGGTCCGCACCATATGGGAAATTTTGCAGGAATCACTTTTGCGGAAGCATACATATGCACTAGTGAAATGATATAATACAGGGCAAAAATAAGTAAGGCCATCAAGGGCTGAGCCCAAAGCAAAGGCATCCAAGCTAAAATACCACACAGCATCACCATAGGAGCAGAAAACAAAATGATATTCCACTTTCGGCTATAGTGCGTGTAGGTAGACATATGGCGCCCTCTTTTCGCTATAGACTGCCGCCAAGCAGACTCTACCCTAGTGCTGACCCAAGCATTCTGATGCAACACTACAGCGACTGAATTATTTTTGCTCAACTGCTGAAACACAAGGTCATCATCTCCGGAAGCGATGTGGCCATGTTGTTGTATATTTTCTCCTTGTATATATAGATCTTTCCTTACCGCCCAATTCCCTCCCATCGCCATGTACGGATAGCCGGATTGAGCAAAACCCAGAAACTGCATCGACTTCCAAAAGCTTTGAAATTGCTGCAACACCCCTACCCAATTAGCGGCTGAGGAAACCTCTACATACCCCAAACTGATCGCTGCCTCATGTGACGCAATAGGAGCTACCATCAGAGAAAGCCAATGCTGACTTTTAGGGCGACAATCGACATCCGTAAATACAATCACTTCTCCCTCTACATTGGGCAATGCGGCTTTGATCGCTCCTTTCTTTCCTGCTACGGGCTTCTCCCTCAGCTGCAGCAAGTCAATTTTCTCCGGATATCGGTCGGCCCAATTTTTCATTTTTTCGAAGGTTTGGTCGGCACTTTGGTCATCTACCAGCAAAAGTTTTTTGCGTGGGTACTTCTGAGCCAGCACACTTTCCACAAATGCGTCTATTTCATCCTCCTCATCTCTCATACAGACCAAAATTGTGACGAACGGGGCTGCATTGCTCCCGGCCTTGGCATCAGCAGGTTTTAAGGTAATGATGCGAAAGTAGACCCATAAATAAATGCATGCTATAACCGATATGATAATGCTCCACATTCCAACAAGATAATACTTCATAAAGCTAATGAAGTAGCATCTGGAATACAATTGACCTATTCAATGGTCAACTCTTGAAACTATTTGCCCCCTTGACACCTTAGATTTAGTAAATTTACCTTTCTAATGAACAGATGATGGTGCGCACTATATTCCTAATTCTTGTTTTCTTTTGTTTTCCTTTCATTATGCTTCCGCAAATGAAGATAGGAGCTGACACATTGGATGGCAGCGAATGGATCGATGGGAATCAGCGGTATTTTCAGTTTCAGCTGGCGGAGGACGGTATTTATAAGTTAGAACTCGCTGCATTAGAAGCGTATGGAATTCCTGTAACAAGTATCGAAGAGGACCATTGGCAATTGTGGTGCAATGGACAGTTGGTAGCCATTCATCGTATATATGATGAAAATGAAGAGTTGGAAGGGCTACAGTTTATTGGAAAACGGAATAGAAGCAGTTTAGACTCTTTTTTATTTGATAATAGCGCAGAAGATCTTTTGCATCCTGATTATAGCTTAATCACGGATAGTGCTTCCTATTATTTGAGTTGGAGTGCAGATGGGCCACATTCGTTTTTCAAACCCCTAGATCCAGATCTGGGCTCTGCGCCGGCGCCGGAAGCCTATTATACATCCACCTATCAATTGTCATTTCATGATCGTTGGGTCAAGCCCTATTTTAAGTTGAGTGGAGCGAATGTGTACCGATCCAACTATTTACGGGGTGAAGGTTTTGCGCTTGCTTTGACCAACGAGTATCAAGGCGAGATCAGCTTAGACCATCCGTATTTAGGTGAAGAGGCCAATATGAGTTTGCGTTTTTTAGGAGACTACGATCCTCATCTATTTTCTGTCACCATTGATCAAGAGGAAGTGTATCGAGAAGCGCATCCTTCATTTGACTTGGTCCACATCAATATAGACCTGCCGGCAGATACTTATGAGGACACTTTTGAGTGGGGCCTTAAAGGGAATGTCGATAATTTGGATCGCTTCCATCTTGCGGAAGTGCGTGTTCAATACCCACGCCAACCTATACTGGGTGATCAAAAATATACTCAAGGCAGGGCGGTTGTAGCTGCTCCATATTTTCAATTTCAAGCGGATGCAGATGAATGGCATTATTATGATGAAAGTGGAAAATGGTATTATAAAATGACCCAAAATGGAGGCCATGCTGAAGTTTGGGCTTCAGCATCATTGGCGGGACATAGCTTTCACATACTGAAAGGGCCAGCTCAAGCCATCTCTGACATAAAGGAAATTGATCTTGTAGAGACCGCCTCTTTACGATCAGCTGATTTTATCATTCTGACGAGTAAAAAATACCGCCAAAACGGAGTTGTTGATGAATATGCGGAATACAGAAATTCAGAAGCAGGAGGGAGTTATCAGACAGCCATACTGAATTACGAAGATCTTGTCCATTTCTGGGGCTGGGGAATCCCTCGCCATCCTCAGGGAATCCGAAATTTGGCTTATTGGCTAGCACAAAACAATCCTAATCAACCCAAAATCTTTATCATTGGTAAAGGCAGGGAATATCGATATGTAAGAAATCCTGAAGAGCTCGCCGCTCCTGAGCATGAGGATTATGCCTTTCCGACCTATGGCTATCCCAGTTCTGACCATCTTCTTTTTGCGGAAGCGAATCAAAGCGCGCCGCGTTTTGCCATGGGGCGCTTGAGTATCTCCTCAGAAGCAGACATCAGAGACTATTTAGCTAAAGTACGGGCAAAAGAGGCTCCACAGCAGCAGCCCACCTTTGAAAATAGTTATTGGAAAAAAAGGATGATCCATCTGGAAGGCGGAGGAAGCTTAAGTCCTTTGGTGTCCAATTATATGGATAATATGAGTCAGATCATCAGTGGAAGCACTTGGAGTCCGGAAATCACCGTATTCAATCGGCTATCCTCTACGGGAATAGAAAAGCCTGTCACTGACCAAGTTTTTGACTTGATTAATGAAGGGGTCAGTTTGGTCACTTTTATCGGACATTCGGCGACCACAAATCTAGACTTTGACATTAACAATCCTGATAAGTATGAAAATTACGGCACATTCCCCATGCTGATTGCATTGGGTTGTTATTCCGGCAATATCAATACCGCGCAGGAAAGTATAGGCGAGGTCTATACCTCCTACGAAAATGGAGGTTTTATTGCCTCCCTAGCTACCTCCGGAGTCGGAGAGCTTACCCAATTGTATCTTTTTTCAAGGACCTTATACCAAACCCTTGGGGAGCATGCCCATGAATGGACCATAGGCGATTTGATCTTGGAGGCACTGGAGACACGGCAGAATTTTGATGCTCGACACACAGCTCAATTGATGTTGTATGGAGACCCTGCTTTGCGATTGTTTGAGGCAGAAGGGCCGGACTATACTTTCGACATCAATAGCCTGACCACTGACCCTCAGCGCATCGACAATAATACAGATAGTATAGAGGTGTCTATTGATGTAGTGAATCTAGGTACCTATTCCGATGTGGAGGTGCCGATTGCCCTTAAGCATAAGTTTGGAGATGGTCAAGAGGTGCTGTATCGCGATACATTGGCAGCTATTGCCGGTCGTGCCAAGCTGAGCCAAAAAATAGGGATCAATTCAAGAGAAGGCCTTAACGTCAATGAGCTGGACTGGACACTGGATCCTGATGAAATCCTAGAAGAGTACCCCTCTGTTGCAGCCAAAAACAATAACAATACCTCAAGCCTGTTGAATGATCCGCTTTCTTTTTATGTGTTTTCGAATGGCATCCGAATAGAGCAACCCTATAGATATGCCATTGTGGGCGATGAAACAGTAGAGCTTTCCTTCAGCACCAATGATCCTTTACAAGAAAGTACAACTTATTATATTGAATTAGCGACATCTAAAGAGTATGATCAAGACGGCATATTCAGAGATACCCTTACAGACAAAGGAGCCTTGCTCATCAGTACGGTTCCGCAGCCGCTCGACAGTGGGCAGGTCTATTTCTGGAGGGTAGGTTTTGATCGAGCGGATGGCGAAAGAGAGTGGCAGGAATCTTCATTTATCGTCCTACCCGGAAAAAGTGGATGGAACCAAAGCCATCCTCGGCAATTTGAGGAAAATCCCATATGCGATTACCTGTGGTATGATGAAGAGATGTTTTTTGGGAAGCAACAAATATTTGCAGAAATCCTCAACACCTATAAAGGAAATGGTATAGGCCTAAATGGCATCATATATAATGGGGTTGAATTCAGGTCCGTACGTACTGCTTTCAGACAAATTGATGAAGGTATTGCCATAAGTGTCTTTGACACTTTGCAAAATTTCTTCCAACCAAATACAGAAGCTCTATATGGCTCTCAGAACCCAAGTGGCGCAGTCATCCATGCTTATCCCTTTCCTACCGCCACATTAGAAGACCGGGCCAAGGTCATTAGTTTTCTTCAGAATCACATTCCGGAGCATTCTTATGTTTTTGTTTATACCATAGCCGATGATCAATTGAGGGGTAGTCGTTTGAATATTCAAGAATGGCTGAGTGATACCACTGCATTAGGAACCAGCATTGTACACGAGCTTGAGCAACTGGGCGCTGAAAATATTCGTGAAGTCGCCAAAGAGGGAATTGATATTTATACTTATGCTTTTAAAATGGGCGCCGGTAAAATAAATGAAGGTTTTACTACCCAAGAATTTGAATTTTTACGCGTAGGAATGACGCTCAGCAGAAGACTAGTCAATGGGCAATTGAAAACAGAGCCCATTGTGGTTCCCGGCCTTGATTCCATACTGTTGGATTGGAAAGCCACGGAGATAGAAGAAGCAGATTACAATCAAATTCAAATCCTGAACGCCAATGCTACATCTATCTATTCATCCAAGGATTATACAGACACCATTCCAGTTTTAGTGGAAAGCGGGAGCGCCATAATCGATTATTTTTCTGCCGATTCAACTATGGAAAGCACCTGTCCTCCTTTAGATCACATCAGACTTTACTACAGCCCCTTACAAGATTGGTTGTGGGCTCCGAAACACTATTTTGAGATTTCGGCTTCCCCGGTGATCTTGGGTCAAAGTTTGAATATTGGCTCGGCAATCCGGCAAATTGGAAAGGAAGCAGGTCCGGAAGCCATCCCGGTCTCCATCCTATTGATTCAATCCGGCAAAATCATCGCAGACACCACCGTCTATGCTTCAAAAAAAGACGGCTTTTATATTCTGGATTATGCCCTCTCCACCCAAACCTTTGAGGAGGGAATCGTAGATATCAGAATGGAAATCAACCCTGGTCAAGAATTTGAAGAGTTGAGTTCAGAAAACAATCTGCTGAACACCAGTATATACCTCCAAAAAGATCGGATCAAGCCCGAACTGACGGTCCAATTGGAAGGTCGACTCATGAAAGATGGGCAAATTGCCCCTTATCAACCGCATTTTACATTCAGTTTGTGGGATTTCGACAGTCCGATTCCTTTAGAACAAGCGGACCTAAATTGGCAGTGCACACAGCCTGACGGCACAAGCTACGAATTGGCTTCTCAAGAAATTGAAGCCAATAGCCTGGAGCAGAATGCTCATCAAGGACTGATCATCGATTGGTTTCCACAATTTACTCAAACCGGTCGATACCAACTCGAACTCACAGCTCAAGACCAAAGTGAAAATGTCGTACCGGCTTTTTCCGCAGCATTTGAAATCAGGGACCAAGGCAATGTAGAAAACATCCAAATTCACCCGAACCCGAACAACGGAATATTTCAGTTGCACTACGATTTCACCTCTTCACAGCTTCCGGATGATGCGGAGTTTTACTTAATCGATATGAACGGAAAGGTATGGATGCAATTTCCACTTTCAGACTTTCTGGAAGTGGGGAGAAACCACATCAGCGAGCCTCTCGAATGTTATTCATGTGTGGCCGGCACCTATTTGTTTCAAATACGCTCCAAAGGTGAATTGATCAAAGAAGGAAAAGTTGTAATCATTGAGTAAGCCAAGGATTCATACTTATCAATCCAAAATTCCGCTGCCCACCTACCTAAGAGATGCATGGGAAAGAAAGGAAGTCGCCTGGTATATGGCCCTGCGAGACATTAAGGTAAGGTACAGAGAAACCCTGCTGGGATGGCTCTGGGCCGTTCTGCAGCCATTGGTGACCGTAGTTTTTTTAGCTTTTGTATTTCAGACCATTGCCCAAATAGACACAAAAGGGATTTCGCCAATTTTATTTGGCATAAGTGGCTATCTGATTTGGGGCAGCTTTGCGAATAATATTGCCCACTCAACACATTTACTCAGGAACAGCCGTTCCATGATTAGAAAAGTATACTTTCCGCGGATTCTACTCCCTTCCTCAGCTTTTTTAGTCAATGCTATTGAGACCGGCGTAAGTTTGCTCTTATTAATGCTTGCCGCTATTTATTATGATCAATTGCGCATTGCCCATCCTATCGCACTTCTAGCGATTTTAGTTGGAGCTTCTGTCGTAAGCTGGGGCATCTCCACCTTTCTTGCAGGAATCAATCTCAGGTATAGAGATGTCAATTATATCATTCCAATTCTATTGCGTATGGGATTGATCATCACACCCATAGCATTTAGCGTCTCCTCCGTTCCTCAAGAGTATCAAATTTATATGTACCTCAATCCCGCCACCGCTTATATAGAATTATTAAGATGGGCACTTTGGGATTTAGGGATGACCGCTTATACCCTTCCTTTTGCCTTAGGATGGTTGTTCTTTTTGCCGCTTATAGGCGTGCTGTACCTCAACCGATTAGATCGTTTTATAGCAGATGTATTATGAGTGATTGGGCCATTAAGACCGTACAAGTCAGTAAGGAATATGACCTTTCCAAGGTGCATGAGTCGCGATTTATCGACTTATTTCGGCACAAGAAAAAGGAATCCAAACTCAAGTTTGCACTTCAACCTTTAGATTTAGAGGTCAAGAAGGGAGAAGTTTTGGGCATTCGAGGCGTCAATGGATCCGGAAAGTCCACCCTGCTGAAAATGCTGGCGGGTATCACTCGCCCTACTTCAGGACAGATCAAGATGAAGGGTAAGGTCGCCGCTCTATTGGAAGTAGGTACCGGTTTTCACCCGGATTTAAGCGGAAGAGAAAATGTATTTCTCAATGGATCCATCTTAGGAATGTCCCGGGCTTATATAAAAGAACAATACCAACAAATCATTGCTTTTTCAGAATTAGAAAGCTATCAGGATGTGGCGATCAAAAAGTATTCTACCGGCATGGAAATGCGTTTAGCTTTTTCGATAGCAATACATATGGAAAGCGACATCATCCTCTTAGACGAAGTTTTAGCTGTAGGTGATCCCGCCTTTCGGCAAAAGTGTATTCGGCGATTGAAAAAATTAGCTGCCACAGATAAAACGATTGTGGTGGTGAGCCATGATGAAGACATGCTCTCACAATTGTCCACCCGGGTTATTACTTTTAATAATGGTAAGATATTAAATGCTACAAGCTAGTGATTATATCTGCTTATAAGCAAAGCCAATTTTTGCCCAATAGAACAACACCTTGGTCATAACATAGGGTCTTTTACTAAAGAGTTGAAGAAATTGATTTGCCTGAATCGCACGTCTCCCTATATATCCATATGATTCCTCTCGTGTCCAACCAGTTAGAAGCATGGCCGCCAATTTTGCTTTGGCTCGTATACTAATATCTTGGCCTAAAAGATCTGCGTGCTTTCTATAGAGATAGTCAATGAATTTGTATGACTTTACGTTTTTACTCATATTCCTTCCATGTACTACCCTAACAACCTTAATTTGGGATAACTCATCATCATAATAACACTTCAGTTCTCTTGCAATGCGCCAATTTAAATCTGTATCCTCACCTTGATTCAAGTTTGGATCATATCCTCCAATTTTCGTTAAAGCATCCTTTTGAATCGTCAACCCAATGTGACAAGGAACCGATCTATCCAATAACCATCTTTCTATAGGCAACATTCCTTTTGTCTTTGGACTAAAAGTAAGGACGGGCTTCCCTTGCCAATGCACATAATCATCATAGTCTGAGCAAGGCACTGTATTTATATTAACAGCAGGTTCATAGATTGCTTCGTAGCTTGAGTCTTGCTGAATTATCTTTTTTATTCTATCAAATCTGCCAGTAAGCCAATAGTCATCGGCATCTAAAAAGGTGATAATAGGAGATTGAGCTTGGTCTATCCCCAAATTTCTAGCAATTGCCGGTCCTTTTGGCTTCCCTTCAGTTGTCTGAAGTAGCTTCACTCTAGAATGGGCTTTTTTCAGCTGCTCTGATATATCACATGTAGCGTCTGTACTTCCATCATTTATAATGATTACCTCATCTACTTCTGATTGATCCAAGCAAGAATGCACAGCTTTCTCAATAAACAGTTCCGCATTGTACGCAGGAATCACAACTGACACTCTAAAGTCATCCCACCCACTCATAGTTCATTTTTTTTGGGGTCCGCAATAAGAAAATGATACTTCTAGGGTTTCGTAACGCGTAAATTAACAATAGTAATGGATAGAAAAACACCTTTAATAATACAGGCCAATAGTGAGTGCTCACCTCGTGAATCATCATATGGTATAGAAAAATCAACTTGCCTTTTCTACTTAATGGATAAGCCCCCAATTCCTTAAAGTGTTTTCTATATAAAATTCTAAGTGATCTGTTTGCCTGTTCAATATTTCTAGTCGTATTCGATGAATGATGCTGGTAATAAGCTACAGGAGCATCAATGGATCGAAAACGACCTATTACTGCCACCTTCACCAGACGGATTATGAGATCACGATCCTGTTTTTGTATTAGATTTTCATCAAAAGTCCCTATTTTTTTCAGGGTATCAGACCTCACGGTCATACCAATAATTGATGCTGAATTTGCACTATTTAAAATGATATCATCTGCAAAAGAAGCTTTTTCATAATTCGGAACCATCACCTTTTGTTTAGGTGCATGTTTGTCCATTCTTTCTGCGAGTATATCCACCCTCTCAATCAAAAAATCCACCCCGGGATATCTTCGGTAGATTTCTATTGCTTTTGAAAATCGATTAGGTACATACTCGTCATCCGCATCGAGAAATGCAATAATCGCCCCTTTTGCGTGTTTCAAGGCTAGATTCCTACTCGCAGCCGCACGTTTTCGGCCACCGTCAGCATGCTGAAATACCCGAATGCGCTCTTCCGTCTCACTCCACTCGCGTACAAATTCATAGGAGCCATC
>JAOXNT010145991.1:0-10151 GCA_028565815.1 Cletocamptus dominicanus | reverse complement strand
GCGCAATGTGGTGATGTGAATACTACTTTATCAGTTTCTAACAATTTAATAAATGATTGGCTGACTGATGATAATCGGTTGACTATTACAATGGTTCCATTTATATCACCTGGTCCAAGTGCTGGTGCTATAAATAATGTATGTCAAGGAGGTTCTGTCCAAGTCCGTGTTGACGCGGTGCCACAGTTTATAGGTATGCCTGACCAACGTATTATTGTTAGTGGTGTGGATACACAGTTAATTAATGGAACATATAATTTAGATTTGCCAGTGGGGCAATATCAAATATCGCAAACGGTATTTGATTGTGCCTCTAATGAAAGTACAATTGACTATACACTATCGGTAATTGATACTATCACAAGGCTAGCACAGTGCCCTGCTGATACGAATATTGTATTATCAGAAGATAGCTGTCTAGCCACCGTTATGATTCCGATTATTACAGGATCTGAAGATTGTAATAATCCATTAGAGCTAACAAGTATTGTTATCTCGGGAGTTATAGATAGTGTAATTACAGCATTTGGTGATGCCGCGGCTATCACTCAAGTATTGCCTGTAGGGCGTAGTCAAGTGGTATATAATTTTGGCACGGGAACGGCACAGCAACAGTGTAGTTATCGCATTACAGTGGAGGACAATGCCGCACCGACATTGTTGTGCCTCAGTGAATTACGTCTTACGCTGGACCCTACAGGAACACGATTATTAATCCCCGACGGATCAGAGCTAGTAGCGGAAGTAACAGATGCCTGTGGTGTCAGAAGTGTGGAGTTGGATACTCCCATGGTGAATTGTAATGCAATAGGAGACACCATTCAAAGCAACATATTCGCATTAGATGTGAATGGTCAAGAGTCGTTTTGTAATATTCCTATTACGGTCCTAGCCTATGATCTTAATCCTACCGCCGAGGTCTCTCCGTGCGGAGCAGATACGATTAGGTTATTTGCTAATATTCAAGAGGATTTATTGGAAGGCGATACTGTAGATATAAGGTGGTCAGGACCTAACGGATTTAATTCTGATGAAGAGAATCCAGTAATTATTAATACGGGGGAAAGCCTCGGCAATTATGAACTTGAAATCACCGGTGCTAATGGTTGTGTGTCCACTAGAACTATAGCGGTAATGGGGCAAGATTTGCCTCGTCCAACTGTTCAGTTAGATTCAGATGCTGCGTGCAGTAATAGTAATATTACGCTTACTAGTGAAGATTTGGGCAGTAATGTATCTTACATTTGGTATCAATTATCGCCGGATAGTGTCTTGTCTATAGATACCACCACAACTAATAGTGTGACTGTAGCCACATCAGGATCCGGTACTTATTTATTTTATAATTCATCATTGTTTTTAGAATGTGATTCTATCGAGGTCACAGGTAATGATACGCTTCAAGTTGAGGTAGAAGACCTGCCCGAGGTGGCTTTTATGGACAGTATCATGACAAGTTGTGCTGGTACTGACCTAACTATAGAGGCAGCGCTTGATTCTACACAAGATTACAGGTATCGCTGGACAGGTCCTAATGGCTTTGTGTCGAGCAACTATAGTATATCGATAGATAGTTTGGATTCCTTAGATATTGGCATGTATCAAATTGTGGTGACTCGTCAAGGTGGTTGTGCGGACTCAGCACAAATTAACGTGGGTTTAATTGATTCCTTGACTACTCCAATATTGGCGGCAGATACTTTAGGGTGTCAAGGGATATCCACACGTCTTTTTGTCACCAACCTGAATGAATCTAATCTTGAATTTGAGTGGTATCTTAATGGAAGTCCATATGATACCACCACTGCGGATACCTTATTGATACCCGCCTTGTCAGATTCATCCACAGGTCCTTGGTCTGTAGTAGCAAGTCAGCAAGCTTGTGTTTCAGACACCTCGGAGGTAATCAATATTGCAATACGCGATAGTACAAATATCATGTTTTCAATACCAGATACAGTTTGTACTGGTGATTCGATATCGCTTAGTACCGATTCTGTGGCGACAGCGACGAACTATATTTGGAGTGGACCGAATGGATTTATAGACACCGCATTTTCAGCAATAGTAGCTGCCCAAACGGGCGAATACCAATTACAAGTAAACACGGAGTTCGGTTGTGAATATGTTATATCACAAAGGCTTACGGCAGTAGATCGTCCTGTTATTTCAGGCATTGAAACACAAGGTTTCGATGGATGTACTATTGATTCTGATACTATATTATTAATACCTACTATTGATTCATTTCATCAGGTGAGTTATCAATGGACGGGACCGAATGGTTTTGTGAGTACGGATAGTATTGCTCAAATTATAACTACAAATGACAGCATTAATGGTATGTATACATTGACAGTAAATGCTGGAGCGTGTCAAAGTACAGTGGATAGTATATTACTCCAACTTGGGGCGCAAATTCAAAGACCTTTACTTGGAGAAGATATAGGTGTATGTGGAGGAGATTCTTTTACTATAACAATCACCAATAATGTGACTGCCGATAGTTTTATTTGGCTGACTCCCAGTGATACTATTTTTTCAGCAGAACCCAATCTAAGTTTGTCAAGCGGCACTGAAGAGACTGTGTTAGGTGCATATAGTGTTATTGCAATAAGTGGAGTCTGTAGGTCTCCAGTATCGGATACGGTAATAGTAAGTTTAGAAAACTCTTTGGACACACCAGTGATTATCACTAATCAACCGCTATGTGGTGATCAAGATTTGATATTAAGTGTTGTGCCTCCGGCGAATTATACAATTTCATGGCAGGGTCCTGGAGATTTTAGTAGCGACTCCAATACGGTTGTAATACCCAATGTTAATCCAGGAGATACTGTCACATATAGCGTACAATACACTTCTGATAATTGTAGTTCTGTCGTTACTACTTTTACAGGACCGACTTTTGTTGACCCGCCAGTGGCGCCAGATATACTTAACAATAACTTTGCTGTATGTAGGACAGAGGTGGATACCCAAGGGATTACTTTATGCTTGGCGGATATTGGTGGCGGGCAACAAAATAGAAGTTTTGTTTGGCGTATCGCAGGTGGACCTGTGCTTGATACGGTTACTACTACGTGTGTAAGAATCATGGATTTAGACCTTTTTGAAGTAGGTGATAACGAAGTGGAAGCATTGAAACTATTAGGATCTTGTGCATCTACTCCATCAGAATCAATTGTGATTACAGTAGCGGAAGAGGTAGACAATAGGGTTAATGCTGGTATGGATACTACTATTTGTGATACCAGCTTCACTTTGATTGGGACCAGTGCAAATGATTCTTTATCTAGATGGTTTAGCGTAGACCCTAATGTTACTGTAGCGAATCCAGATCAAGATACCACGGGCGTGAATGGCTTACAGTTTGGAGGGCAATATGCATTTGTATTATCTGCCAGTCAAGCAGCATGCGGGGGCAATATGCAAGATACCGTGTTGCTAACTGTAGGAGGCGGTGCAATAGTATTAGGCGACGATATGGATACGGTTATGTCTGGCGAATCAGTAATGATAGACATACTGAATAATGATATTATCAATACAGACTCATTTGAGATATTTTTTGAATCTGATGGGGTTGGCGGAGTTTTTGATTATAATTCAGATAGTAGAATGCTACAATTCCAAGCAGAAGATGATTTCGAGGGCACGTTTATCATTGAATATGAAATATGTTCCGCTCAATGTGTAGAATCCTGTGGCACTGGCAACCTAACAATAGTGGTGCAAGGAGAGGATAGTGTGCCGCCTACAACGGATTGTATGATTCCTACTATTTTTACACCTAATAATGACGGTATCAATGATTTATTGATCATTGACTGTATTGATACAGATGATTTGACGAATAACGAGTTGTATATTTTTGACGAGTGGGGTAACGAAGTGTTTATCGGGCAGCCATATCAGAATAACTGGGATGGCACAAGCCAAGGAGAGTTGCTACCTAACGGTACGTATTATTACATCTTCAAAACTGATGCTACGTCAAGTGAACATTTTAATGGATTCGTGATATTACAGTATTGAAAACAATAGCTTACATATTAATCGTTAAGGTAATAGTCATCACAGGACTATGGGGGCAGAGGGCAGCACTCACCTCCCAATTTGCCTATGATAAGTTGAGTCTTACGCCAGCTTTTGCAGGTGTGCAGCCTTATGGTGCAGTAACAGCCATCTATCGTAATCAATGGTTGGGTTTTGAAGGTGCTCCAGAAACACAAACCGCTAGTCTCAATCTACCATTTCAAGCTCAGAATATGGGGTTAGGACTGAATTTAAACCGCTACGTCATTGGGGTCACAGAGCAGGTCAGTGCAGATATAATGTATGCTTATCATATTTCTTTGACGAGTGATTGGCGCATGAGTATTGGAATTCAGGGCAGTTATTGGACAAGCAACGCCGATTTCACCGACCCGAGACTGATCGCTAGTGGAGGTGTGGTCAATGATCCTTCCATACCTGGAGTTTCTGCTAATACTAATTTTTTTAATGTTGGTACAGGGTTATATCTACATAGTGCTGATATGTATTTCGGCGTTTCGGTACCCCGAATGGTCAAGAATACGGTAGGAGATAGCGAGAATCCTTTTGATATTGATCGTATATGGTATGCCATGGCAGGTGGTAAATGGCGTCTTAATGAAAATGTTGAAATAAGCCCGCAAGTATTACTACGATACCCCGAGTTGACGCCATGGAATGTGGAGTCTAATATTACTTTGACTTATCAAGAAAAGTTTTCAGCAGGCATAAACGCTACGTGGAGTAATGACCTTTTAGGGGTATTGGAGTCTTTAGACTTTCTTTTTGCTGTCCATATAAATGATATGTTTAGCTTAGGTGGAGCATATGATTTTAGCATGAGCGATATTAATCAGGTCAGCAACGGAACGGTAGAAGTTATGGCACAATATCGTTTTGGCGATGTGGGTGCTAGCGGTAAGAATATTATTAGACAAACAGTCAATCCTAGATTCTTTTAGATTATGGTGCGTTGGATTATTACGATTGGTTTTTGTTGGTTGAGTGCTTTGATATCGGCACAGGGTTTAAATCATCAATGCTATAAGAATCAAAAGGTCAATAAGATACCAGAATTACATACGGATTGGTTGGAGTTTTCGCCTATTTCATATCAGAATGGGCTACTATTTATTGCACCGGAAAAAGTGGATCGAATTGATGATCAAGAATTGAAAAGTCCCTTTTTTAGAATCCAGTATTGGGGACCAGGAGATATCGGTCAGATTGAACGTCGCTTTTCAGAGATAAATGAATCTGATGGACACATAGGACCACTTGTGATGACAGAGGATGAAAGGACACTATACTACACCTATTCTTACAGCACAAATAAAGCTGCCAAAACTGAAATTTGGCGGGCAATACTTCGTAATGACAAATATCAAGACCTCGAAAGAGTAGATATATTTGAAGCTAATCAAGGCTATTCTTATCAACATCCTAGTTTGGGTGACAATCTAATGATATTTAGTAGTAACAAAGGAGAAGGGAGTGATTTTGATTTATGGATAGTGCGTCAAGAAAATGGCCAATGGCTTGCCCCCCAGCAGCTATCAGATTCTATAAATACTGAGGCGAACGAAGCATTCCCATTCATTTATCAAGATAGTATCTTATTCTTTTCAAGCAATCGTGGTGAAAGTGATAGTGAAGACTTTGACATTTATTATAGTTTTCGGACATTATCCGGCTGGACCAAAGCAGCAAAGTTAGAAAAGCCGCTCAATAGCAATTATGATGACCTAGGCTTTAGTATCTCCGATAGTAAAGATGCTTTTTATTGGACTTCGAATCGGGATGGGAATCAGACCGGAGATGATATTTACACAATGGCAGTCGATAAATCACGTTTAACTGCATCAGGAGCTAGGCGTACTGATGACAGTGAAGGCATGGACACAATAGAGCTTAATATCAAAGTGGTTGAACAAACCCCGCAAGGCGTGTACAGTCCGCTAGCAGATGTGGAATTGATAAGCTATGCCCTTGGGAAAGACTATAAATTAGACCTCGCCAGTGCTTCGGTGAAAGAGCTGAGAGGAATGGAAAACCAAAAAGGATTATGGGTATCAATATTGCCGGATCATATGACTACAAAGGGATTGCTCAGCGATACTATTACCATCGATGACGCGGGTCAATTGATTAAAACTGTAGCTAGTGATAATTATCTATTAAAGTTTAATAAAAAAGGTTATGATCCCGTATATCGCTTTGTAGTGCCTGATCAAGTCGTCGAAAAGATGGATGTGGTTATGCACCGCAAGGTTACCTCCCCCGTTGAACCTCAAAAATCGGATAACCCAGATATTAGTAAGATCAATGCGCTACGAGAAAGGTTGTTTGCCGACACAGACTTGGTAGTTTTTGATCAACTATACTATGATTATGGGAGTTCCACCATTAATGCTGAATCGGTACAGGAACTAGATCGTTTGGCAGTATTCATGCAAGCCTACCCGAAGGCAAAAGTGCAATTGATTTCTCATACGGATTCACGTGGTAATGCAAAATTTAATCTAAGATTATCAGAAAAGCGAGCACAATCAGCTAAGCACTATCTCGTCAATCAAGGTATCCGCTCCTCCCGTATCGAGGCGATAGGACGTGGCGAGCAAGAACTACGTAATCACTGTTCCAGTGGAGTTTATTGTTCAGAAGAAGAACATGAATACAACCGCCGTACAGAGGTTAGGGTAATAATGAATTAACCACTCATTAGTTTTAGGCATAGGCTTAGTTCGCAAACAATTCTAATGGGATGCTGTACAAGCTCAAGAATACAATAAGTATCATGAGTAAATGTATAAAATTAAGCCTCGTTTGGTTTTTGATATTATAGATATTCATGCTGAACAAAACCGCTAAGGGAACACATAGTAGTTGTAGCATGCCGTAATCTTCACATTTTACAGTTAATGTGGCAAACAGTGCAATGAGTAAGATATAATAGAAGAAATCAATCTTCTTTCGCTGCGCTATGCCTTTTTTCTTTTTATATAAAAAGAAATTGGCTAATGCCATCAGCGTAAAAAACATCCATATAAAAACCACCAACTTTTCATACCAGTTGGATTCCAACATGGATGGAATCACATGGAGGGGCTCAAACCGATCTGTAAAACCAAAGTCCAACATTCCAAAGTAATAGTACACACTTCCCACTATCCAGTATAGTACACCGACGCCGATAAGAAACTGGAAACGCTCCCGAATTTTAAAATTGCGTAGTACCGTCATCTCGATCAATAATGCTATAGCCAGCCATATAAAAGGAGCATATATAAGAGCAGCAATAGCAATCATAAGACCGGCATTGAATATATGTGTAGTGGCGTTGTTTTTCTTATATACTTGAAAAACACTGAATGCCGAAAGTATCACGAAAACTAAAGCCAAAAGCGCTGGCGTAAACTGCTGAAAAGGAATAACACCACTAATCAATAATAAATAAATAGGACCGATGAAGCCATAGGGAGTCTGATAAAGCTTGTGATTATTGGTTAATAAAATTAATAAAGAAGCTTGAATATAAACCACTACAACACCGGCAACAGACTGGATGAGATTAGAAGTCATAACAGTACCAAAAAGGTACTTGCTGATGACAGTATCATAATCAAGGGGCACGTATGGGGTACCATATAATATACTATAAAGCCTAGCCAATAATGCATAGGGCATTAAAGCAATTAAATTGATAATATCGTTGCGTTGGAATATTTTACTCACACCACAAATTTAGTCCTTCGCCGTTAATATATGTATTTCTTAATATGTTTTTCCTGTCTTTATCTACTTGAATTTCTAAAATATAAAGACGAATAATAGAAAATGCGGCAAATGTGTAATGTAGAATATCATAATAGGGTATTCTCTTGAATCTAAAGTTAAACGTCTAAAAGTACCGACCTGATAATTACATGTTCAATAAAATATATGTTCGAACTACAGCGATGTAAGGGAGAGCCGTGTAATCGTATGTAGATTATACCGAATCAGATATGTGAAACCCCCATCTATGACGCATCTATACACTTCGCGTACATAAATATGTTAAATTACGCATGTATTTCCTGCAATCAAATCATAAAGATGTCCGTATATATGGTGGTTTATAATTATTAGAAAAAATATTTATATAAAATACCACAAAAAAGGTAGTATAACATATTAAAGAAATTTTACATTTGTGCTTGTCTAGTAGTTAAACCATTACTAGGCAATAATAATAAAACCTGAAACACAGCCTGAGTAAACTCTTCAGGGATGAGGAGTAGATAGACCTAGGTAGGAGTGGATCTTCTTGGATAATGATGAAAACGAATCCAACACATTTCCCCCCCTATAAGTCCGTAGTGAGTTGATGCGACGATATAGTCTCTGTCAATTGTCATGCTTGATACGATATAGGTATGCATACCAGTATCAAGATACAGCATTGCGGCACACATAAACTTGGTAAATTTTTTTTTAGATATCCCTTTGGGACATATGATTGATTTGATATGTGCATCCCAAAGCAGTACAAGTTTTATTAACTCTTTAAATGTTTTAATGATGAAAACGAGTTTTACTTTTCTCATGCGAGAAAGGTGGAGGTTCATGCTTTCGCTTTTCTTAATGTGCATCGCCACGGTGGGGCTGAAAGCCGACCCCTGTGGTGAACTAGACAGTATAGCAGAGATCACACTTACAATAGATTGTGATGGTCAGCTTACTATATCGGCTGATGATTCTAGCCCACATGGCTATATTTTTGGTATCGTTGGAAAATCTGACTTAACAGAAGAATTTTCCAAAACAAGTGATGCTATTCCACACTTTACTGTGCAGCACAACAATCCCGCCGATAGTATATTCTACGTCCGCGAGTTGTGTGATGCTAACAGTATTTTCTACGGACGTCTTCCTGACTTCGGAGGTGGTATGGGAGCAGGTACTTACACTTATAACAATGTAGGGAAGTACGGAGACCTTAGAGATGTTGGGGAGCACGACCCCGCTGTTGATATACCTGATGCCTTAGCGCCTACGGTACGTTATCGTATAGAAAAACCAGTATGTCAAGGAGAACCGGATGGAAGGATTCATCTGGAGGTTTCTTATGGTGATGCAAAAAACTGCAGCCCAGAATATGATGTTACAGCAAGACGTGTAGTTGCACCAGGAGATACAATGGAAATTACAGAACCTTTACCTGATGATGGACAGCTTACGTTTGAGGATTTAGTAGCAGATACATTTGACATATTTTTTACGGATGTCACAACAGCCTCAGGGTCTTGTGTATGTCCTACAGACCTACCTGATACGCTAAGGCTAGTAGTGCCTGATGGACAGGGCCGTACAGCTTCTATAGCGTGTATAGATCGTATTAATGTGTCGGCATCAGATCCGCATAGTTGTAAAGTGACTATTACACTAGAAGATATTTTACAAGGCGTAGGAGATCCTTGTATGATGAATAATCTGGATGAATATATTGCTGTAAAAGAATATGAAAGTGGGGAGTATGTGACAGGAGAGTATTTAGATGAGAATTTAGAACCATATGATCCACCAAGATTTGCGGAGCCAGGTCAATCGGGTTCTGGATATGCTTTTTGTTTTGATGCGCACGGATATTTTGAGGAGCGTGTGAAGGTGGAAGTGCATGATCCAGAAAGTGGAAACCTTTGCTGGGGTACAGCTTTGATTGAGGATAAAAGAGCTCCAACGCTTACTTGTCAGAACGGAAACGACACAATTAAATGTATTGATTTTGTAGGTGATTTGGCAGAAGCTATTGAGGCTAATGTAAAGGATTGTAGTGATTTTGATGTAACCGTTATTGCTAGCAGAAGTATAGGGCAATGTCAAGGCTCAGTATTAGACGAAATACAAATTAATTATTTCGCAGTAGATGAGTGGGGTAATAGATCGGAGAATTGTATGGATACATTGCGAATTGAAAGAATAGGGATGGAAGCAGATCCGGATGGTAGTGGTATTCTAACATTCATGCCGAGAATTAAGTTGTTATTACCAGAGAATAGAACGCACAAGCAGGATTCTACGGCATTTGATTGTGAGCATTTTGCAGATTATGATGAAGATGGTATCCCTGA